>PVIR01018950.1:0-32661 GCA_004026965.1 Petromus typicus | reverse complement strand
AAGGTATAGACTTACTAGTTTTTGTAGATTCTGCTGTCTTTAGAAACAAGTTCCCACTATTTGTGGTTGGTAAGGATAGTGTTGTGTTGTTTTTCGTTGCAGTGCTAGAGATCAAAGCTAGGACCTCATGTGTATTAGGCAGGTGCTCTACCCCTGAGCTGTGTCCTCAGCCCATAATACATGTTTTTAATCCACAGCTCCTCTACCCAGAGCAGCCCCAAGAACTTTTCTCCGTCCTAGTCCTGAGGATGAAGCAATATATGGGTATGTGTTTCTGGTCTCTTTTTTCCTTTCTTCTTCCACATAGCAAATCTCCTTACCTGAAATCCGGAAGAATCCCAGGGTTTCCTCTTCCATGTGGTACTTTTTCTTATTATCAACCACCTTTATTCAATCCCTATTGGTGTGTTTGTAGGAGAGGAGTCATTTGTAGGAAGAGCAGAGTGCAGAAGTGGGTGAGCACTGTTAGGGTCATGTGTGCCGTTCGCGTAGCTAGCTCCTTCTCCAGAGTATCATTCTGAGTATTTGCCCTGGCCAGGTACATAGCGTCCGAGGAGGTGATGTATTGCCAGACTCCAGCCCTTGCCTCAGCATGTCTGTAGTGAATGAAGCCCTAGTCTGGGTGAGGGAGAAGGTGGGCTGCAGGGCCCTCTGGTTCTAGCGTTAAGAGCAACAGCGAGATTAGGACCGGGTTGCTTGAACCCGGCCTCTTTTCTTGACTCTTTTCATCGATGCCAGCGGGCTTTCCTTTGGAAGAGTCCTGGCCTGGGATCTGGCAAATTAAAGAGTGCAGTTGGAGCTAAATGTATTTGGTGCTCCATCTTAAATATCTGAAGAAACTATGCCACATTTGTACTTTTTCACCAATAATATGGATCTGTTCACATTCACTGTCCAAAGAAAAAGTTAGAAAACAGATAAGAAAATGAGAAAATGCCTTGTGAAGTGTAGCTTAGTCAGTAGATGTGTGAAGTTAAATCTTTCAGCTGCTAATATGGGTTCCCTCTTATAAAATACATTTCTTGATGTATGTGGTACATGCCCATGATCTCAGCCTCTCAAGAGGCTCAGGCAGGAGAATCGCAGGTTGGGGGCGGACCTGGGCAGTTTACTGATGTACTACCTCACAATAAAAGGCAAAGGCTTCGGATATAACTCAAGAAGAAAGTGCTTGCCTAGCATGTGCAAGCCCTAGTTTAATCACTAGCACTGCAAAAGTAAAGGGAGGAGAGATGAAAAAGGGCTGTAAAAAAATTAAGATACACTATGTACACATACCAACTTCCACAGTGACCATAAGCATCCTGTCCTGCCAACATGTACTAATAAAAACTTGAAAAAAGAACAACTGCAGAAATTAAATATGCCTCTCATCTTTCCTTCCCAAAACTAAAATGATTGTAGTCCTGACACCAAGATGGTGAAGTTCAAGAAGGGAGACAGTGTGGGTCTGCGGTTGGCTGGTGGCAATGACGTTGGATTATTTGTTGGTGGCATTCAAGAGGGTGCCGCGGCGGAGCAGGCGGGCTTGCAGGAAGGAGACCAGATTCTGAAGGTAAGAGAAGCCCGGCTGTGTTCCTGGAGTTACCTGAACAAAGAGTCTTTCTCTATTCCACCGGAGAAAGGAGACCAGCAGGAGGTTTGCCAGTATCCACCACTCAGGACTCTGTATTCCCGTTGGTCCTGCCTTTGCAGTCCTGCCGGTCCAAACTGACGCCGAGGTCAGGGGAATTTATAATGCTTAAAACCCTCGCCAAGGGGCCGGGGAGTTAGCTCAGTGGTTCTGGTGCCTATCTTGCAAGTGCAAGGACCTGAGTTCAATCCCTGGTAGCCACATACCATACTTGGTGTGGAGACTCACACCCAGCAGCAACCAGTACCACATACCACAGTGCCAGGCATGGTGGCTCACTCCTGTAATCCCAGCACTAGGGAGGCAGAGGCAGGAGGACTACTATGATGTGAGTTTGAGGCTGAGCTGAGGGCCAGCCTGAACCACAAAGTTAGACCCTGTCTCAAAATATCTAAAAAAACAAAAAAAAAACCCTCGCCAAGATTTTATGACAGTCACTCCCAGGTACTCAGCGACTTTGAGACTCCTTGCATTTGATACTAGATGGATTTTGGTGCAGAACTTTTGTTTTAATGTTGTCAGTTGTTTGACATTCAACATGCAAGCTGGATCTTGTCAGTGTGGATTGCCTACGGATTCTCCAAACTTGTCAGCCACATACTTGCTTGGGCAGCTCATACACTACATTTCTTCCCTGACACTGTTTGGTATTGGTTGTTTTGGTACTCCTTGTGTGAGCTGGAACCAACGAACAAGTACCAAGGTACCATTGTAGTTTAATTAAAAAAAAAAAAAAAAAAAAAAAAAAAAAGGAAATCAAGACAGCCTGTGAGAAATAAATTCCAAAACGATCTTGTTAAGTTTTGCTTTTTTTGTTGTGTATTGTTTTAATTCCAAAACGATCTTGTTAAGTTTTGCTTTTTTTGTTGTGTATTGTTTTCCCCCTGCCCAGGGTCACTACAAAGCAACGTCCTGTGAGTTTGCAGACATGGGCGTAGTGTCAGTGGGTTTTCTGAATGCTACTTTCAGGGCCCTGGGTTTTGTGCGCCTGGTTCCGTACCTCTGCCTCACCCTTTGTCTTACTGTCTGTGCACATTCCAGAAGTCTGGGGAGATAGGAGAGGTAGAGTTTCCAAGGCTCTAAGCAGCGCTCTGGCACACAGAGGGAAGGTCACTGGAAGAGAGCACACATCTAACCTGTCTAGCAGCTGGTTAATCAAATATTGGTACAATGAAAGCTACTTTGTGTAATTTACTGATATTAGAAAACTTTAAGGCTGGTAATTTTGACGTTTTTTGAGCTACAAATATTTTTTAATTGGCTTCAGAGTAAACTAAGGACACCAAGTACCTGATTACTGCAAAAATATGGATGCTAGGAAACTGTTGCCATTGGAATTTCGTTCTGCTTCTGGTTTATTTCTTTGTACCTTAGTTAATCTAGTGGAAAGATTGTGTTTAGAGGTTTTATAAGCACGTCTAACTAAGCTCAAAGGAGAAAGAGAGAAAGTCACAGAATCCCCGTGGAAGCAGGCTGTGAGGTACAAAGGCAGACGGCCCCTTCCTTCTCGGTGCTTGGCTCCATCCTGGTAGTTCAGATGTCATTTCTGGCGTGGAGGAAGGGCAGACCTCGATCACGAGCTTTGCTGAAGCTTTCCAGTGAAATGCTAGCTCTTCCTTGGCTCTGGTTGGGATCCTAGAAGACTCTGTACCCAAGTGAACCTCACGATAGCACATGATACTAGGAAGCAGGCCCCACGAAATGCAACTGATTTTTAATCCCATCCACGTGCCCGCACGCACCACTTTACACTTGTAAACATCCCAGGCAAGAAAGAGCCGTTTTATAGGTAGTGGAACGCCGGAGGAGATCAGCCAGGGGTGTGGAATTTCTGCTTCTTTAAGATACAAGGATAAAATACATTTGTCCTTAAAAGGAGTTGAAGCTTTTAAAATTCCTATGATAAAAGCAGAGGATCCACCTAGGCACCTGAGCAGCCTCTCTGTAAGAACATTAAAGACAGGGAGAGTAGCTTGCGTGGTGAAAAGTCACAGCCCCGCACGTTCATACTTGAGAAATTATCGATCAGTGGCAACAAAGAAGAACCCGGAGGCCGGCTTCTTTGGCAGTAATCCTGTATGGAGGTCAGGCAGTAGGTGGTAGGTGTTCTGCTCCCTACAGCAGGCAGCCCCTGTTCCATGAAAGGCTGGAAGAGACTGAGGTAGCCGACCAGGGTGGGGAAGCCACTGCGCACGTGGCAGCCTAGCTGACATAGAATCCTCGGCAGGCTCCTGGCAGTCGCTTGGACCGGCAGACTCCTAAATAGCTAATGAAGGAGGATCTTTATCGCGGAGGCCGGTACAGTGTGACCTTCAAGCACAAAAGTTGCTGCCCGGGCTCTCGCAGCTCTCCTTTTCATGCCCAGCCCGAAGGTGTGAGGCGAGCCCTGTGCTGTCCCATTGTAGGCTCACCCAGCCTGGCTCTTCAGTCTGTGATGGCGGCGAGCACGGGCCTGGAGTGGAAGCCTGCGTGTGTGGAGCCCCAGCAGAGCATATGTCTTCCGACAGCAACACAGTTGCATTTTATTTTTTTTCTGCTTGGGTTGATTGTCATTTTGATTATTTATGTAGTATGGCTGATACTTGTTTCAAAAACTTTTGTCCAGTGGAAAAGAGCAGAATATTTTGTGGTTTGGTTATTTCAGCTATGTAGATTTTTTTAATGTAGTCACCACATATATTTTTATTTGGACCATTGAAGCTTTTGGCTTGGTAGATCAGTGTCACGTGGCAATGGAGATAGGTAGAAGGACCTCTGAGGTCCTCCCCGTGATCTTGTCTTCCTTATATAGATAAATATAAGAATCTGCAGCACATACAGAAACATTCATGTGGCCATTGGTAAGTGTGGACATCTACGCGCTGCGCAGTAAAGGTGTAGACACCAAAGTCTGGTGATCGCTAACTGGGACAAAGGGGTGGCAGCGATGGTACCTGACAATTACTTGTCCAAAGGAAAAGAGAATTTAATTGCTTCAGCAAGTCACTTGGTATATTTGTAGAAAACACTAGTTCTAGTCTATTGCATCCTTTCACCTAATCACAAATTTTGGCCTTAATTAATGTAAGTAGTAAAGCATTTTTATATGCAGTTAAAATTTTTGTATCAGTACGTTTGTAGTAGAAAGTGATAACATTCATTGTACGTAACTGATACATGTGCATAACTCAGCTCAGTCGTTTTATTTTCCTCTTCTGATTTAGTTGTGTTTTTCTTTTTAAAAAATGTTTTGCCAACATGAAACTTATTTTAGTTTTAAAATCTTTATCAAGTTAACTATCATAAACACAGAATAAGCCCAGACTAACAGACCGTAAAACATAAAACACATAAAACAGTTACACTAAATCAGGCTTTCAAATACATTTGCTGTACTTTTTTTTTTTTTTTTTTCCCAATGGTTTGCCTTTTCTTTTGATGCTTTTTTTTTTTAAGGTTTTTTGAGACAGGGTCGCACTTTATGATTCAGGCTGGCCCTGAGCTCAGCCTCAAACTCACATCACAGCAATCCTCCTGCCTCTGCTTCCTGAGTGTTGGGATTACAGGCATGAGCCACCACACCTGGCACTGTGGTATGTGGTACTGATTGCTGCTGGGGTGAATCTCCACACCAAGTATCGTTATGTGGTTACCAGGGATCGAACCCAGGTCCTTGCGCTTGCAAGACAGGTGCCGGAACCACTGAGCTATATCCCTGGCCCTTCTTTTGGTGTTTTGAGACAGGGTCTCATGGTGCAACTCAAGCTGACAGGAGCTCATGGTGTAGCCCAGGCAGGTCTCAAAGGCAGGCCTCGAACTTGCAGCAATCCTTTTCCCTGAGCCTATTCAGTGCTGGGATTTGGGGCATGCACCACTCTGCTTAGCAGTTTGTCTTTTCTTTTGCACTTTATTTATATATTGGTTTTCTGATTTACTTAATACTAGAGTCTCAACATGGTGCATCAGCTTTGCTACAAATGACTTAAGCTTATCCTGTTTTATGACAGAGTACTATTCCATTGTGTATAAGTATGTATCCGTCTGTTCGAAATAGTATTGCTATAAGCATGGGTATTCATATATTACTTTATATATTTATAACTCTTTGGGAGAAGATACCTAGAAAGGAAATAGCTGGGTCAAGTGCCATCAGTATTTTTTGTTTTAGTTTTTTTTTTTTTAAAACAGGGTCTCACTTTATAGTTCACATTGGCCCTGAACTCACTAGGTAGCCCAGGCTAGCCTCAAACTCAGAGCAATCCTCTTGCCTCAGCCTCCGGAGTGCTGGGATTAGAGGTGTGAGTCAGTACAGATGGCATTTGTATTTTAAGCTTCAAAGACTTCCTCATACTGAATTCCATAGCAGCTGTACATGTTTGTACTTTTACCAATGGTGAAGAAGGATTCCTTTTTCCCTTGCAGCCTCTCCAGCATTTGCTGTTTCATTTCTTGATGTTAGCTATTCCTTTGGGAGAGAGAAAATGTTGTTTTAATTTGAATTTCTTGAGTGGCCAGTGATGTCAAACATTTTTTCATGTATTTATTGGCTATTTGTACTTCTTTATCTAGAGATGTCTCTTCATCTCAAGTGTCCTTGTTTTGATCAGTCTTCAAGTTTGGGGCAAGATGTATAATTATTTTATTTTTCATATATTGTTTATATTAGTTCTTTGTCTATGAAATAGCTGGCAAAATTTTTCCCTATCCTGTAGGTTGTGCCTTCACTCTGTTGGTGGTTTCTTTTGCTGTGTACCTTTTCATTTGGTGTGAGCTTGGTAGTAGTAGTATTACTTTATTTGTTTATTTTTGTGTCACTGAGGATTGAACTCAGGACCTTATGTTTGAAAGTCAGGTGTGGTGCCACTGAGCTAAATTCCCAGCACTTGGTATTATTTCTTATTGCAAGTGTGTCTACATCTTCAAGAGTTTGACCTATTTTGTTTTCTAGCAGATTGTTTCTGTTCAGATACTTGATCCGTTTTGATTTTAGGTTAGTGTGTGAAGAGACGTAAGAGTCTAGGTTCAATTTTTAGTATGTGACCAGCCAGTTTCCAGCCCCATTAGTTAATGAGACTCTTTCCTCCAGCCTAAGTATTTGGCCCCATGTCAAAAATAACAAGATAGAGGAGCGTGCCTGCAGTTGTTACTGCACCCTTTCTTCTGTCCCATTGATCACATGTCTCTTTTTCTATTTTTTGCCTGAAGCATGTAGCTTTGTGCAGTATACTTGAAGTCCAGGATCAGGATGCTTTCTGCCTTGCCCTTGTTGCCCAGAATTTTTTTTCGCTGTTGTTGTTATTCCAGGTTTCTTCTGGGTTCTCTGAGTTTTAAGATTGTTTTCTCTCTGTCTGTGAGAAATGTGGTTGGTATTTTGACTGGGATTGCAGTGAGTCTGTGTATCAGTTTTGAAAGTGTGGCCATTTTGACTATATCGTTCTGCCTATCCAAGAACAAGGGATGTCATTCCTGGGATTTATTTGTTTGTTTCGGTGTTTTTGCTTTTTTGAGACAGGATCTTGCTGAATATTGCATTTCTGGCCTTGAGTTCACTCGATAGCTCCAGCTGGCCTTGAACTTGTGGTTATCCTCCTGGCTCAGCCTCCTGAGTGCTGGGAAACAGGCGTGCACCACCACAGCCTGGCGTCCATTTTCTGATGTTCTCTTTGGTCTTCTTTTTCAGACTGCTGTAATTTTCATGCTTGAAGGTCTTTAACTGCATTGATTAGGTTAATTTCTAAATGCTAAATTTTTCTTTTTTTTTTAGGTTTTTTGAGACAGGGTTTCGCTTTGTGGTTCAGGCTGGCCCTGAGCTCAGCCTCAAACTCACATCACAGCAATCCTCCTGCCTCTGCCTCCCGAGTGCTGGGATTACAGGCGTGAGCCACCACGTCCGGCACTGTGGTATGTGGTACTGGTTGCTGCTGGGCGTGAGTCTCCACGCCCAGTATGGTATGTGGTTACCGGGGAATCGAACCCTGGCCCTTGCGCTTGCAAGACAGGCACCGGAACCACTGAGCTAACTCACCAGCTATGCTACCCAATTTGCTTATTAATTCTAAGAGTCTTAGGATGCATTGTTTTGTGTCTTCTCTATAGATGATCATATCACCTGCGACTAATGATAATTTAACTTCTTTTTCTAGTCATATACCCTTTATTCTTTTCCCTGCTTGCTCTTGCTAATGTTTTGCAAACTATACTGAACAGGAATAATGGTAGCAGACGTCCTTGTCTTGTTCCTGATTTTAGAGTAAAAGCTTTTAGGTTTTCCACATTTAGTATGATGTTGGTAGTAGATTTGTTATAAATCATGCTGACAGAATGGTTTTTATCGTATAAGATTGAGGTAAAGACCTACATTTATTTTTTTTAGGGATTTTAACATGAAAGAATGTTAGATTTTGTCAAAGGCTTTTCTTGTGTATGTGGAAATGGTCATGTGATTCTTGTCTTTGCTTGTGTTTATGGGCTGTGTTACACTTACTGATTTCCATATGTTGAACCATCTCTGCTTTCCTGAAATGAATCCTCATTGATCATGATCCACAGTCCTTTTGATGATTTGTCATGTTCTGTTTGCCAGTATCTCACTGAGAGTTTTTGCATTTGTGTTTATAAAGGAGATTGGCATGTGGTTTTCTTTTTGGCTGGGTTCTTCTGAAATCAGAGTAATGCTTGCTTCTAGGAATGACTCTGGGAATGCTGTGTTGGTTTTGGTTTTATTAAAGAGTTTGACAAATGCTGGCATTGAATCTTCTTTTGGTCCTAGAATTTGTCAGTGAACCCATCACGACTTGTGCTGTTTGTAGCTGGTATTTTTTTTTTTATTACTCCTTTGGTTTCATTGACTTTGGATTACTTAAGATAAAGCATTATTTTTAAAGAATGAAAAGATTTTGCATTTTTCGATGACTGAAATTATCTTGTAGAATTCTGTATCTTTTGTTCATTTATTGATTACAATATCCAGTAATGTAAAGTAATTTTTGCAGTTCACTTATTTGTAATTATTGTTTTAAGATAGTTGTAAAAGTACAGAATTGTGTCTCAAGAGGTTTCCTTTGTAATGCATTTCTGTTTTACTTATTTCTAAACTCAGTTTCCAAAAGCTATTTACAGTGTTCCCAGTATAGTCATTGTAATGTAAACGTTGTGAGTTCGCTTCCAGAAATAGGTGTAGGCAGCAAATTTACATATAGATAAAGGTGTATATTAGACAGTTGATCCGCCATATGAGGTTGGTACTTTTGAATTTCATAAATAACTTTTAATTTCATAAACTTAGGTTAAATATCTGGTACATAATCAGAAATATAGTAGAAAGGTGGAACTGGTCAGAACCCTTGGCTGTAAATTTTGTTGGAACTAGTTGTTTTAAAGTATGGATTCTGGGCCAGAATTCACAGACCTCCTCACTCCCAGCGAAAGCACAGTTTCGTGTTCATCCTGGTGTGTTACCTTCTGTCCCATGTCTAGGGAAATGGGAAGGCAACCACAACATTATCCCGTTGGATCCAGTGATGAGTGCTTGAGTTAGTGGTCTCCCTGACTGGCACTATGCAGGATTAGATAAGATAGTCATGCCCGCAGGTGCTGAGGAGGACTTGAATAGAAGCACTGAGGACTTGTTTATGGCCTGGTTTTGCTCTGAGCAGAGTCCTGAGAAGAAAAACATGAAAATGTTCCGATATTACCATAGTAGAGCTGGGGATGTAGCTCAGTGGCACCACGCACGCCTGGCGAGCCCAAGGTGCTGAATTCAATCCCTGGTGCCAGAAAAAAAAAAAAAACCCTTGTGTGTTCTCTTATTTTTTTTTTTCCCCTTATTTTTTTCTTTCATGTCAGGTGAATTCACAGGACTTCAGAGGAATGGTTCGGGAGGATGCTGTTCTCTATCTCTTGGAAATCCCCAAAGGTGAAATGGTGACCATTTTAGTCCAGAGCCGGGCCGATGGTGAGCACATTTGGTCTCTTAGTTTACTTCGGGTGAGTGAGGAGTATGAACGAGCGTGCTAAATAATTAAAGCAGGTCCTGACATCTAATCCTTGGGTCTCAGGTGTATGGAGAAAATTTGGGTGCCACTTACCTTTCTCCAAAAAACATTTTCTCTGTACCTACTGAAATAACTTTTCTCGTTTTGTCAGTATGGAGTAAAATTCTCGTTAGGTTAGGGTTCGAGTTTTTGGGTATCCATAAGACAGATGCCAAAAGCCACAGTTGATGTTGGTTGCTTCTTTACTTTTTCCCAGTCTGACCAGTAGATGTACCATTCAGGGTCCTGTGCTTATCCAAGTGGAAGGCCAGAACATCTCTTCCCCATCTGTTTCGGAGGACTGACTGGCAGTCAGAGACGTCAGGGTTCTCCAGAGGAACCGAACGCATAGGAGATGTTGGAACCAATGGGAGACAGAGATTTATTTGAAATGATTGGTGCACATAATTATGGAGGCCGATGAGTCCCGCAGTCTAATGGGTGAATGGATGTACTAATCAGATTTCTTGTTGCTGGGACCAAATGCCTGACCCTCATAATTTAAAGAAGTTTATTTGGTTTACAGTTTCAGTGGATTCAATCTGGAGTCAGTGGTTAGTAGCCTTCCAGGCAACAACATTGTGGTGAAGGGCATGGCTGACAGGGACACAGTGCCAGAGCGGAAGGGGCAGGGACCAGACATAGATGCCACGGACACACCTTCATGCTCCACCCAGACACACTCAGAAGTGTGCTTTGTTGATCACCTTGGAGGTCCCCACACCCATCGAGTTGGCAGTTTGGCTTAACCATCACTGCAGACAAGCCGGACACCCCAAAAGCCAAGGATTTAGTTCTAGTCTGAGTATAAAGGCCTGAGAATGAAGGGAAGAGTTGGTGTATTTGTAGTGTAAAGGCTTGAAGGCCATCGGGCAGGGAGAGTGGTATTCTTTCTCTTCAGAGCAAGTCCGAGTGAGTCTGCATTTTGTTCTGATTGAGCCTTCAGGTGACCGGACGAGGGTCACCCACGTTAGGGAGGAAATGTAAATGTTTACCTCATCCTAACCCCCTGACCCACAGACACCCAGAAGGATCATTTGCCCAAATCTCTAGTCAAGTTGACAAGTAGAATGAATCTCCTTGAAGTTACTCATTCTTCCATTGGTGTGTGATTTCTGCAATGTGGTCATGGCGTGGAGAGTGAGTGAAGATAGTGATCAGAGACGGGAAAAGCTGCTAATGTGGGAGAGGGCCTCCATGCAGCCCAGGGCAGCGCACGATGCTTTTGTCTTTCAGTGTTCAGAGACATCCTGGCTTGTGGCAGAGGTGATTCATTTTTTATAAGAACTCACTTTGAGTGTGAGAAGGAAACTCCACAGAGCCTGGCCTTTACCCGGGGGGAGGTCTTCCGAGTAGTGGACACGCTGTATGATGGCAAGCTGGGCCACTGGCTGGCTGTGAGGATCGGAAATGAACTGGAGAAAGGCTTAATTCCCAACAAAAGCAGGTATCTGAGATTGTATGTCCCACACACCCCTTCCGTCCTTCCCACTAGGATGAGCAGCAGACCCCCAAAGGAAACTCCAGAGGCCTTCACTGTTTCTGGGGAGTGCCCTGGAGCTGTGGGTAGCCGCTTACACATTGGACATGAGTACTGAACAGTACCTGATTGCTTGTTGGGTGAGGCTGTGTTTCATAATTTCCTGAGGGGAGTCTGAGGCTTCACACAGGACACACACACTCAGTGCTGGGTGACTGTGCGCACCATCACACCTCTGGTTCTCATCTTTGGGAGTGGCCTCGGTAGCCCAGGGATCACTTCTGATGCTGCAGGAACTTGGGAAAGACACCTGTATTTTAACAAGAGTTTCAGGTATGTTTACTATCACCAAAAGGCAGAGTTAGTATACAGAACACTGTTACTTCCAGTGGGCTTCATAGGGACCCCACTGGGAAGCAAAAATTCCCACATCAAATATCTTCACTGTCAAGCTGAATCTTCCTCTAATCCCGCGTCTTGAGTAGAGCTGACTAGGTCTGGCCAGTGGAAGGCACACGAGCTGTATTTCCTGGCTTTAGAGATTTGCTGCCAATGGTTTCTTCTCTCAGAGCTGAACAATTGGCCAGTGTCCAGAATGGCCAGAGGGACAACGCTGGGGACAGGGCAGATTTCTGGAGAATGCGTGGTCAGAGGTCTGGGGTGAAGAAGAACCTGAGGAAGAGCCGAGAAGACCTGACAGCGGCTGTGTCTGTGAGCACCAAATTCCCCGCCTACGAAAGGGTTCTGCTGCGAGAAGGTAGGAAGCCGCCATGTTCAAATTAGAACAGTCAAGTTGTAGCTCACCTGTGTCCCTCACACCAGAGACTGGTGAAGACTTGAATCTTACTCTGATAAGAAAAGAAGCTGTTCAGACTCCTCAAGGGAGGACCTAAAACAGATTTTCAGTACTGTCATTGAAAAGTTTTTATGTGTTACCCAAAGCAACATTATCCTTAAAAATGGGAAGGCAGGTAGCAAGGAAAGAGCTGGGTTCCATTGAGGGCAAGAGAATGTACAGTTTCTTGGAATGATTGATTGATTTTGATTTTTTTTTTTTTTTCAAAATACTGTGTAATATTTTTTGCCTCTTACCTAAACAGCTAAGTGTGTATGTATTAATGATCTTTCTTTTCTCATTTCAGCTGGTTTCAAGAGACCTGTGGTGTTATTTGGCCCCATAGCAGATATAGCCATGGAAAGATTGACGAATGAATTGCCTGACTTGTTTCAAACTGCTAGTAAGTCTGTTGGTGATGTTTTCTCCTTGCATTTTTATTTTGAAAATCTTCTAGCCTACTGAGCATCTACATGCCTTTTGCTTGGAGTTACTGGCTGTTAGCATTTTGTTATTTATGCTGTTTTCCTCCCCCTTACCCATGCATGGGTACACGTGTATGCACATGACCATCTCCCAGAATTTCTGCAGAGCCATTTGAAAGTTTTTAAGTTGTAGACATTTTATCCCCAAGTGTATGTGTGAGTCTCCTCAGAGTCTTCTGTTCCCTGATGAAATCACAGTTCAGCTCAGTGACTAAGAAATCTGAAATCCAAAATGCTCCAAAATCTGAAGCATTTTGAGTACCATTGTGATGTGCACATGTGGAAAATTCCACTCCTGACTATATGACAGATTACTATCAAAACATAAGCCCAGTGAAGATGTGTGCGATTACCTTCAGTCTCTACATAGATATATGGAAAAAATAATATTTATATTTGGACTTGTCTTCATTTTTAGATAACTGTGCTTTTTACACATGCAAATATTATAAAATCTAAAACATTTCTGGTCCAGACATGTCTGATGAGGAAAACTCAACTTATATTTAGTATATAGTCTATTTTTCAAATTTCCTCCGTTGTCCCAAATATTTCATACTTTTATTGCTTTTTTAAAATTCATAATATAACCAAGGATCATACATTAGAATTTTTGTCTTTTTATGGTTTTTTAGTATATTTTTATTCCTTTTCTTCTAAATCACTTGGGACATTGGTAGCATGACCCCTTGACTTTTGAACTTATTTGTTCACCAGGGCTATTTGTAACTGCAGTTGCTTGTAAGTCACAACTGTCTTTTCTATAAGCAATAATGGAAGTACGTGTTACACATTCTGAACCTCACAAAGCCCCCCTTAACTAACCTTTTCATACTAAAAAAGCTTTGTATAATGTGTATAATTTACAAGAAACATCAACAGTTTTCCTTGTGTATTCACCAAAGAGTTACAAAGTGTGTCTAGATTATCAGAAACAGCAGTCTCATATTGTGCTTCTCCATTCAAATTGACACCTTGGGCTTGCAGGAAGGTGAGGGAGGATAAAATGGGGAGGATAAAATGGAAAGTGTTCACTGTGTGGAAGGAGAACATCAGGAACCTGGCACTCTGGTGTCCTTCCTGTCCTTCGGAAAATCTGTAACCCAGTGGGATCTGCTTCTGGTTCATTAGGTCTCAGCATTTGCAGAACTAAAAACTGGTATAAGGTTTTCTGTTTCTGTCTTTAACACTGTTCTGCAATATGACATGAAATCGTCATTAAGCTGTTGACTGCAGTAAATGCCTTTTTCTCTGTCTGGATGGGTCTTCTTTACAAATGTTTGTAGCTCTGTCCATTTTTTCAGGATTTCCTTTCAGAAAAATTTTGATATTACCCTTCCTCTGCTGAAAACTCCTCAACTGCCATCCTCTGTCGCTCAGCCAGGAGTTGCTCAAGTTCCTCTGTAGAGAGTTACTCTGAGTGTTCCTCCACCAGCTTCTCAGCAAAACTGCTATTTACCTGCAGCCTGTGGACTGTGCTGTAGTTTCAGGGTCATCAGCCACAGTGTCAGTGGAAAGCTCTTGCTCCTCTGCACAGCCTTCAAAGTCACTCTCCTAAAGAACTTTAGGCCACACTTATTCCGGGCAGATCATAGCATCCTTAGAAAGACACTGACCTAGAATTTCTCAACAGCATCCACAAAAGACTACCATTCAGTTTGTAACTCAAGACTTGGGTTATAAGTTAAAACTAAAGTTCCGGTCATAACCTAAGTTGTCCATATAAGAGGCTAGTTAGAACTCCTGGGTCCACTGTATCTTGAAGAGCCCAAGCCGTGAAATGTTCACGGCTGAACTGCCTGTTTCTCCATGGTTAGAGTTCAGATGAACACGGCTGGGAGTAGGTACTTCAGTGGTGGGGCCCTTGGCTGGCTCAGGAGACCCTTGAGCTTCAGCCCTGCGTCAGTCATTGTTAAACAAGTGACGTGCCCTTCCCGTCCTATCTCATGATGTCAGATGTCCTGTCATTACTGGCGCAAGTTGGAGCATTTGGATCTCACTGATTTCTAAAAGAATTATTTATTTTTGCTCTTTCAGAAACAGAACCAAAAGACGCAGGATCTGAGAAATCTTCTGGAGTAGTGAGATTAAATACTGTGAGGCAAATTATTGAGCAGGTGAGAAAAACCGATCAGAAGCCATGTTGTCAGAAAGACTTGAATCAGTTTTCTTTTGTCTTTTTTAGTAATGAATCTGTATGGAAGGTATCATTAAATGTTGGTGATAAAAGTTAACAAATGCAAACTATTTTACTGTATGGAATGTTTTTGCTTTTTTTCGTAATTCTCAGCATTCTACCAAAAAAAATCATCATTTTATTTTTCCTGTTGGGAACTGAACACAGATCCTCTACAGTGAACTACATCCGTAATCTCTTTTTATTTCCCCGAGAAAAAGTCAGGCTAAACCGCTAAGTTCAGACTGGGCTCAAACTTGGGATCTTTGGGCCTCAGCTTCTCAGAATCAGAGTGTAAACCAGCCCCTGGAGTCACAGGCACATGCCCAGCTAAGTAAAGCCCCAGTTTGGGAAGGTCGTGTTCCAGCTCCCCTACCTGTTGTTGAAAATCTTGAAGAGTTCTGACCCTAGAGATGCATTATTTTTCCTGCCTTCACGTACCCAAAGTTTAATTTATAATTAAATTTAAATTAGGCACATAGAGACATTAGGCATATTGTATTGATAACTAGTAATAAAATAAACCAATTAAACAATGTACTGCAATGAAATTAGGTGAATGTGATCTTTATCAGCATACCATATTATACTCCGCTCAACCTTGTTTTTACTAGCTGTTGACCTCAGGTCACTGAGACCAGGGAAAGTGAAATTAGAAGTTCTAACTAGTTGATTATAATGAAAAGGTCATAATGTGGAAAGAATTTTTTTTAAATTCAAATGCACACATTTTTCTGGTGCAGCACTTTTTTTAAAGTGAACTGTGTAATGCTGCAGTATGCTACATAACGCTCCACGCCCCTTCTCCATGTCCATAACAGGATAAGCACGCGCTGCTAGATGTGACTCCCAAAGCTGTGGACCTGCTGAATTACACCCAGTGGTTCCCAATTGTGATATTTTTCAACCCAGACTCCAGACAAGGTGTTAAAATGATGAGACAGAGGTTGAATCCGTCGTCCAACAAAAGTTCTCGAAAGCTATATGATCAAGCCAACAAGCTCAAGAAAACCTGTGCACATCTTTTTACAGGTTTGTGAAATTTTAAATATAGCCTATATTCAAAAGTGAGAAAAAGAGAATTGAAACATGGGAACAAAATAATCTGAATGGAGAATTGGAGCTCCTACACCTTGAAAAGTACTTAATCTGGTGAAATGTTCTATGAGCTGCATGGCATTTTCATATTGAACTTTGTAATTTTGAGTGCAAATGACATTGTGACAAGTGACTAGTGACAATGTCACTGTGACGAGATTCAGAGCTTCATGTAGAACTGCAGAGTTAGTGACTGAGCCAAGCTGTGTTACCCCCATCCCTGTACAGATGGTGCGTCGTTATTTTCCTCTTAGCCTTCAGTGTCTATAACTTAGGAACTTTTTTTTTTTAGGGTTTTGGAGACAGGGTCTCGCTTTGTGGTTCAGGCTGGCCCTGAGCTCAGCCCCAAACTCACATCACAATCCTCCGGCCTCTGCCTCCCGAGTGCTGGGATGACAGGCATGAGCCACCATGCCCGGCACTGTGGTATGTGGTGCTGGTTGCTGCTGGGCGTGGGTCCCCACACCCAGTATTGTCATGTGGTTACCGGGGAATCGAACCCGGGTCCTTGCGCTTGCAAGACAGGCGCCGGAACCACTGAGCTAACTCCCTGGCCCAGGAACTTGTTTTGATAATTTAAAAATGTTTAGATACTGAACAGTACAAGGATTTATTCTGTTTTTTAGATGTGCTAATATGGTGATTTTTTTAAGTGCTTTTTAGAGATGCATTCTAAACATAATATTTATAGATGACCTAATAGGATATCTAGAATTTGCGTAAGTAATCTGCAATGAAGATAGAAGATGAAAAGACAAGACTGGCTGGGAATTAGTAGTTGCTGAAGCAAGATGTTGTGTACTTGGGAGTTTATTAAATTATCCTCTCTTGTGCAGGTTTAAATTTTTCCATAACATATTTTTAAAAATCTCTTAAGCCTTGTCAGCTCTTATTCATCGCAGTAAAATGGTCTAAAAATACAACATATTTTAGTAATTGAATATATGTCCTATCTATAAAAATGACTGGTGCTGTGAATATAGTATAATGAGTTGAAGAGGATATGTAGAGTTTTTGGTCAAACAATATTGTATAGATACAACATAAGGACCCTGCATAGGTATATTATCTTCAGGATAATGATAGCTCTTTTTGAGTTCTGTGCCCATCAGCATTAGTTTGTCAGATTTGATGAATAATATCTGTCTCTGATCCAGGGAGGAAGATATGAGTGTGTGTGTGCATGTGCAAGTGTAGAGTCTTATTTCTCTGACCCTCACTCAGATTTTCTTGTTAGAGAGAGATGCTCTGCCTACTCTACAGCAGAATGTTCTAACTGAAGAGACGGCCTAACCAAATGCACGGAGGCAGTCATCCCTTAGGAACTAGTTTTCTGTGAATGTAGTCTCAAGAGCTTGTGCTTTTGTTATGTTCCTGAGTATGTTTTGTATCATTTTTGCTACTTGTTGTGGTTTAGATCCAAAATGTCTGTCAAATATCTCGTGTGTTCAAGGGTGGGGATTTGGAAAGGTGGACGCATCACGGGAACACTGCACAGTGGTTCCTCACTTTAGGATCTGAATGCTTTTCATAATTCTGGTTGTACCTGAATGGCAAGCATAGCACGCGTAACCTCTGTATTTACCAGTGGATTAATTTATTGATTTCTACCTGAATGTGCTGAATGTCCAGAGTATCGCTTTATTCTAAAGCTGTAAATAATTAATAACCAAGGAAATTGTAAGCTCATTCAAGATTGTCCAAGGTCAGCATTGGAATTTCCTAAGTGAAAGAAAGTTGTATGTTACCTCAAAGAAAACTTGAAGCATAGTTGCTTACAACGTTTGTTGGAATTGGGGATTGAGAATTGATACACTATCTAATAGAAAGCTATGATGATATAATTTTTAAACATCTTATGTACTTTCAGTCTGATAATTTTAGATCCAGTTTAAATTATTTTTGAATCAATTTGTTTATCTAGTTGTTTTTCAACTAATAAGAATATACATTGTCAAAGAACAACTATTTATATTGTACTCTGCTGGTGATTTTTGCAAATTTGTGTCTTAGGTGTAATGTGTCACCTAAGAAAACGGTCTTGGAACACAGACCCCTGAGTTTGTGCGCAGGTTCCCTTACATTCATGGCGTAAGACCACGGGCCAGTTAATTTCATAGCTGTGCCTCGGTTTCTCCTCTGTGTGATGACTCTGATAACAATACCCACCTAACAGAGTCTATGTAAACTGGAGATACATGAATTCACCTAAAGTGCTTGAGACAGTATCTGGTTGACTCATAGTAAGAGCTCGTATGTAAGATACATTTTATTCTGAATGAAAAAAAATATCCCTTGAATGTGTATCAGTTGAGCTAGGTTAACCTGCATATTCTAGAGTGTTTAAGACTATCTAAGAATTCAAGCCCTGAAATACTCCCTTTAGTATTTATTAGATATAGATAATAGTTTCTCACTGCCTTTTTGCTTTTACTCTGTATATGTACATATATTTGCATCTTTAAAATATGGTACTTTTATTTTAGATCCATTATATGTATAACTTAAAACATATTCTTTTAAAAATAAAATTATTGGGGCCGGGGAGTTAGCTCAGTGGTTCCGGGGCCTGTCTTGCAAGCGCAAGGACCCGGGTTCAATTCCTGGTAACCACATAACAATACTGGGTGTGGAGACCCACACCCAGCAGCAACCAGTACCACATACCACAGTGCCGGGCGTGGTGGCTCACGCCTGGAATCCCAGCACTCGGGAGGCAGAGGCAGGAGGATTGTGATGTGAGTTTGAGGCTGAGCTCCGGGCCAGCCTGAACCACAAAGCGAGACCCTGTCTCAAAAAACCTAAAAAAAAAATAAATAAATAAAAATAAAAAATAAAATAAAATAAAATTATTGGCTAGGGGTTTAGCTTAGTGGTTCTAGAACCTGCCTTGCAGGTACAAAGTCCTGAGTTTAGTCCCCAGCCCCCAAAATAAGTAAATCAAACTAAAAATAAATTTTTGAGAGTGGCTTTTTCTTAAAAATTGTAAAAATCAAGTATTTTTGAAAAAATGTATATTTAGCTTTTTCATGTCAGTCAATAATATAAACTGTAACCATTAGATGATTAGTTACATTCATCTAAAAGGATTTAGTGCTAATTCAAATATGACAAAAGATATTATGAAAATAATATGAAATGTTATGAAATGTTTTCTAAATAAACACTGCTGTAGAAATTGATGCAGAACATTTTGTTTACATTTCTATAGCTACAATCAACCTAAATTCAGCTAATGATAGCTGGTTTGGCAGCTTGAAAGACACCATTCAGAATCAGCAAGGACAAGCTGTATGGGTCTCTGAAGGAAAGGTACGTGGCCTAGATATACTGCTTTGAGGTGAGAGTCCGTGTGCTGAATCTTTGCTCAAGAGGGCAGTGAATGTTGGAAGTGATCCTAACATATGTATTCATCAAACCTGAAATTTTATAAATTTTCCAGAAAGGTGATAAAATGAAGGCACTTTTAAAAGAAAAACAGAATATGATGAATGCAGCCCTACATTCACTTCCCTTTTACTTTAACGTAGTAACTAGTGTTATATTCCAAGTACACTAATCAGAGCTTACAAGATCTTGTGCTGAGCTCCACAGCTTAATAAGGACATAGGAACCTTAGAGTGGAGATGAGAGGCAAGGTTGAGGACCTTGGAGAACGCAGTTAATAGAAAAAAGAAAAGCTACTGGAGTTGGAACTGTTTACTTTAGAAGAGAGGTTGGCAGAGAATGGGCCATATACAAATGACAGTGTCCAAGCCTCTGAAGTGGGAAAGCATCTCGTCTGTAGAGAGTTTACACACTGCTGTGCTGTGGGGAGGAAGGCAAGACACTACAGGATGTGATCCCTTGGATGCTACTGTCCCGTGCTCCAGCTGAACTCATGTAGTTTGTGAGCGTGCATAGCGATGATTTTGTTACGAAATTGACAGTCTTGCTCCCTGGGGACGAGAAGACTGGTCCAGGTTTCTAGTATCTACCAAGTGCTGACAGGGTTAAGGCTTTGTGCTAGCTAGTGTCTACCCTCAGAGGTCTGAGGATCTTGTAGATAAGTGGATACGTGCATCGCACAGGGCGGTGTGTGTTTATTCTTTGGAGATAGGTGCTAAGAGAAAAGGTGCAGAGGAGCTGGATTACGGAAGAAAAGCATCACAGTTAGTAAAAGCATAGAGTAGCTGTGCAGTATAGAATGGATGGAGACAGTGATAGAGAGTCTGCCTTAGATCAAAGCCAAGTGGTTCAGGAAACTAAAACTTACCTGTCTAGCACATGTCAAGCTTTCAGACACTTGGCCGTGCCCCTGGGAACTTTTTTGAGTCCCTCCTCCCAGGGGCCATGACAGACGCCACTGACCCTCCAAAACAAATTCCTCTAGATGGAAGGGATGGATGATGACCCCGACGACCACATGTCCTACTTAACCGCCTTGGGCGCGGACTATCTGAGTTGCGACAGCCGCCTCATCAGTGACTTTGAAGACACCGACGGCGAAGGAGGTGCCTACACTGACAATGAGCTGGATGAGCCAGCCGAGGAGCCGCTGGTGTCTTCCATCACCCGCTCCTCAGAGCCGGTGCAGCATGAGGAGGTGAGGGGAGGCACGGCACAGGCTGCGAGGCCCCGGGCAGGACAAGGAGACTCTGGCTTTTCACTTGCTTCTTCTGGACAGCTGTTAACTCAGGGTACTGTGAAGAGAATCCTAAAGGTTGGAGCAGATGACAGCCAGGGAGTCTCCTTTGAATCGCAGAGCAGTGATACATGGGAAAGGGGGCCCAGAAAGAAGCTGAGTGGTCAGCACTCCTCTGCCCTCAAGCATGATGGGTAAACAAAATGGCTGTGAACGCCAGCTGTCCAAATTATAAAAAGTGGAACATTCTGCTTTCAATACGACATGGCTGTATTTACTTGTAACCTTTGATTAGGTCTCTCTCTGTCTGTACTCTTAGGAGTCCTTGCTTTTCTTCTCCACTCCTTTAACCTTCTAATCTTGCTGAAGCTCCTGCGTGTTTCCCCATCAGTTTCCTTCTCTCTTGTATTTCAATTTTGTGATTGAATTTATGATCAATTGTGCATGTAATCACATGTTCTGTGCATCCACTAACCAGTCATTTGATCACTTGTGTGGTCCTAGAAATTACATCAGCATTTGGTAGTTTATTAAGAGCACCTTGGAGGGCATTTGAATAATGAACTTTATAGATGAGATTATCGGAATATATATGGATAGTGGATATATATATATATATAGACTTCCCGTTAGCAATTTAATTAATGCAGTGAATATTTCTCTTTCTGGAATGTAAATACCAAACCCAAAAAGATATAGGAGAAGAACTCACCTCCAGAAAAATATTACTGTGTACTGTAACACCCCTCCAAAAAAAAAAAAAATAACACTTAGCTAAGTGTTCACTGAGATAGATGCTTAGAAATGTTAATAGTTATTAATGGCACAAGAAATTGTAGACTCTTGGAGGGTTTTTGTTTCGGTTTTAAATTGTATTTTAAAGGCAGATCCTACAACGTTAGATACATCCAGTTCTATAAAATGTATTCCAAGATTTGCCAGAAGGATGGCTACGAAGGTGCTCTTGCTCAGCACCTCCTCTCTGAAATCTTACAAGACTGAGAGCTCCAGCAAAGCGGATGAGTGCTCTCTTCTCTCTGCTCAGATTTGTTGTTGTGAATGAACCTTTATGTTTTGTAGAGCATAAGGAAATTCAGCCCAGAGCCACCAGCTCAGATGAGGAGGGCTGCTAGCAGAGATCAACTTAGGGACAATAGCCCACCCCCAGCATTCAAGCCAGAGCCGCCCAAGGTATGTGGTTGGGAAGACTCAGGATGGGAAGGAGGAGGACCCAGATGTCAGTGGATCACCCGGGAGAGTGAAGTACAAGGGTATTGGGTTATGGTTTTGGCTCACAGTGTTCTCTGTGATAGCCTCTTTGGGCCTTAGGGTGAACCCAGACATTACAGAAAGGTGAAAAGATAGGAGAGAGAGTATATAGTTTTAGGACTCTTAGAGCTTATTTTATTCACTGTCTTCTAGAAAACATTTCACAAATGCTGCATGGCCTGAATCACCAATCTGAGAATCTTTTTCTTTCTCTGTTCAAGTTTTCTACCAATAGTCTGCACTGGATGCATCAGAAAGTCCTTACTAGTGATTATTAAAGAAAACCATCATTGTCTTTCTTTGGAATGTCTCTCATTATGAAAGCAACTTAATTTTTTTCTTAGCCAGAACAGAATCAGCCTGAGGAGCCAGGAAAGGCATATCAGATGATTCTTCTGTCACCAGTTGGAATCAAAGCCAGAACTATAGGCTTTTTCTTAAACACCAATGCAGTGTTTCTGTTAACTGAATAATTTGGAGGAGAAGCAAACAATAATCGATTGCATGAGCTGTCAGGAGTAATTAATGATTTTATACAATATATCAGTGAAAATTTGAAGGCAAAGCCAGAATCAGTGCGAAGGAGAAATGGCTTCGACATGCTACATTGCCTTCCCAGCCTGTTGGCCTGTTGCGTGGCTCATTCCCCTCTGGCTGAGCACAGCTGTGGTCCCCGGGCTGCACCCATGCCCTTACTGCAGTGTGACTTTTGAAGCTATTCTCTCAGTCGTAATGCTGGTTTATTCTGAGGTTTTCATAAGGTTCTGCTCTCCAGCAGCACAAAAACCACCCAAGGTCTAGTCACCTCTAGTAATGATGACTCTTCCAGCACTCTCGGTGTTGGAGAGCTTTCAATCCTATTTTCTGGAAGGAAAGTAGGCTGGGCACGCCTGCCTAGTGGCTCTGTGTCCTGCCACCTTTGATTCTTTGTCAGAATGATATTTATCCATCATCTTTGGAAACTGATCTGGAAATGGAGTGTATTAAATCACTAACATAGATTTTAAAATAACTGAAAACCCAAGGTTAAAAAAAAATGTCACTATTCTTTATAGGCAAAAACCCAGAATAGAGAAGAACCCTATGACTTTTCCAAATCCCAGGAATACAAGTCAAACTCCTCTGCCATGGGCGGGAGTGAGTTTTCCGGGTCAGCTGCCAAAGTTTATCCTCCTCCTGTTGCTGCAAAGCCCTCCTTCGGACGATCCTTCCAGAAGCCCGTCATCCCTATCCCTCCCCTCGAGAATGAGGAGCCCTGGGAGGACAGCGAGGAGCAAGAGGATGCACCCAAATCAGTCCTGGGCAAAGTCAAAATATTTGAGAAGATGGATCATAAGGCCAGACTACAGAGAATGCTAGAGCTCCAGGAAGCACAGAATGCACAGGTAACTACTGTGGGGGCAGCTTACCGTGTCATCATAAGAGTGTAGAAGAGGTCAGATTTCAGTATAGTGGCACATGGTACTTTTCCACTGCCAGCAGTTGACAGTAATATTAACATGCACAGCACAGTGTGTCACCAGCTATCAGCCCTTTTCCCTCCCAGTGAAGAAGTAAGAGTAAGATTCTGCCTTTCTTTGGACCTGAAGAAACATCTCCACACTTTGTACTGGTTTAAAATGGAGTATGATGCATTAGTGCCACTCACAAGTCATGTTAGCCAAGGGTGCTCATCGTACTTAGTTGATGACTAACTCTTATTTGTCCCAGGGTTCCTATAGAATCCTCACCTACTTGGGGTACTAACATGCAAAGGACCATAGATTGTACGTTTTGAGGTTTTTCTTCTGCGTGCACATGTAACCATTGAGCACCAAAGGATTTAAATAACGCTGGGCGTGACCATATGTGTGGAGTCCCAGCTACTCAGAAGGCTGAGGCAGGAGGATCACTGGAAGCCAGGATTTTGAGGCCAGCCTAGGGAACATAATGAGACCCTTTTTTTTTTTTTTAAGGTTTTTTGAGACAGGGTCTCGCTTTGTAGTTCAGGCTGGCCCTGAGCTCAGCCTCCAACTCACATCACAGCAATCCTCCTGCCTCTGCCTCCCAAGTGCTGGGATTACAGGCGTGAACCACCACGCCCAGCACTGTGGGATGTGGTACTGGTTGCTGCTGGGTGTGAGTCTCCATGCCCAGTATTGTATGTGGTTACCGAGGATCGAAACCGGGTCCTTGCGCTTGCAAGACAGGCGCTGGAACCTCTGAGCTAAATCCCTGGCCCAATGAGACCCTTTTTTGACATAAAGGTTCGTGGAGCATATTTCACTGCACCAGAAGTCAAGGGTTGTCTTCACACCAGTGTGTCACAATGGTAGTGCCTCTGAGCATTGTTTGTATCTTTAATTGTGATAGAACATGCCTAATATAAGTTATATCGTGTTCAAGGATGTAGTTCCGGGACATTAAGTACATTCACAGTGTGGTTTAACTGTCACCACTACCCACTTCCAGAACTGTTCCATCCTCTTAAATCAAAACTCTGCCCGTTGTGCAGTAGTCTGTCCTCTCCTCCCTTTTACTTGCGGATGTGACAAGTTAGGAACCTTATACAAGGGGAGCTATGCAGTACTTGTTCTTTTTTACCACTGGCTGATTTTGCTTTTTGTGCTAGCCTTGTGGTTTGTGCATGTTACAGCATTTATGAGGATGACATTTCCTTTAAATGTCATCTCTGACATAACATAAAACCGTGAAAACTAGAGTTGTATATTTTCCTTCTTGTTAAATTGAGGTAGGAAAGTAGGACAGCAGAAAGGGGGTCCAGCAGGGAACCAGAAAAAAAAAAAGCCTGTGCTTGCAGTTCACGCTTTCCTTCCTGTTCTTTTTCCCTAACACTGCAGATTGAAATTGCTCAGAAGAATCCTAGTCTCTATGCAGTTCCATTCAAAACACCCAAGCCAGACACCGGGCTGCCGCAGCGCGCAAGGTACAGGATCCCCAGGAGGGAAGCGGAGAGCGGGGCTCTCTAACCTCTGGACTTGAAGAAAGAATTTTCTTTACCTAGATTTTAGAACAGCCAGAGGATATTTCTTCTGATCAACGCTTTACTTTACGCATTACATCAGATTTCATTGTGAAGATTAAAGAGTCAAATTTATAGTAATTTGACTGCCTGGTACCTTTGGTAATGTTGGAGCACAGTTATGTCCTTCTGCGTTAGGGTAGCACATGAAAACATCCTAGGGCTCAGACCTGTTTTGTTATTGCTGTCTTGTGCTCTTAGCCAAGCCCCTTAATTCTTGGGCGTCACCCACTAAGACAGTCCAGTCCAGCCAACCTTGGTCTGAAGGGACCAACAAGGAATTGGCAGTGTTGGAAAGACGCCGTCCTAGTCACGTTTCTGTTGCCAAGACAGAACACCTGACACCCAGACGTAAAGGAGGAAACGTTTATTTCTGCTTACAGTTCGTAGAGATCTCAGTGCAAAGTTGGCTGTAAGGCAGAATGGCATGACAGAAGGGCATGAAAGAGGAGCAACAGTCCATGCCAAGCCGGGCAGGCCAAAGGCAGCACAGCTGAGAATAGGAGTGGCAGTAACTCTGTCTGTCACTTATACTCTGTCCATGCTGCCCACTCTTAGGGGTGGCATGCATACCCCTGATGGGCACCCTTAATACTAACATGGTACTATTAAACCAGCATCATGACCTTAAGCTTTCATCACACAGTCTGGATCTACCCACCTTCCAAAGCCCACCTACAACCACCTACAGCTTTGGGGCAATGTCTAGATACAAGCCAAACCGATGCCACCTCCATAAAGTGCTGCACACACAGGCAGTAGGAATTACTCCAGCGTCTTCCTGTGAAGTTTTATATAGACTCATTTCCTGCTTCTGAAAGTAGAAAATAAATAAATAAATCACCTTTTTAGCCACTGTGACTGGACTCAAGGAAATCACAACCAAATTTTTCTTTACCAATTGAAGAGCAACACAGTTGGCCAGGTTACCTGTGGCTGCAAAGAGGAGTTGGTGTTATTGACACTGGCTGAACGCTCCCTAGGGGTCCCCCAGGAACTCAGGGGCAAGCATGGCACCCTTCGCCCAGTTCTTTGCTTCAGGATCAATCGGTTGGCTTCCTCACTCACTGCTCCAATACGCCTTGGCCTTGACCTGTTTCCTATTCCACCCCATTGCTTTGTGGACCTGGAGAGGGCCTTGGAGTGCAATGGCCACTTGGTCCTGTGCTCAGAGGTCAGTGGGCTGTTGCCATCTGAGCTCATAGCTTCCCCTCTTTGGGCAGCTTGAGGATATGACCTCCTTGGGACATGTGTAACCCCTCACTTTGTTAGTTCCAGAGCCCCTGAGCCGCAGAAAGGCCCCTCCAGATTCTACCAGGATGTGCAAGGGAGTTACGGAAGTGACGCAGAGGAGGAGGACTACCGCCAGCAGCTGGCAGAGCACTCGAAGCGCAGTTACTATAGCCAGCCAGCCAGGTACCGGGACACTGAATTATAAGTATCTCAGCATGGACTGTGTGGGCCTGTCTGCCACTACTTCAGACACTACTCTGAGGTTCCTGGGATGGTTCTTCCACATCAAGCATGCACTGTGGAGCTGGGGTACAAGCTGAACTCATTGTTCTCCTGGGGAACCCAGGTGCCAACCCGCACACCTTAAGAGCTAAGACTCTGTCCGTGGAACTGGGGTAGAGAAGTTTATTATGGCTTTGTGGTTGGAATTGAGAACACTACAGTCTCATATCATTACTTGTTTCAGTGGACCAAAAATCTGTATTAATGCTGTTGGTGTGCTTTTAATCTGTATATTAAGAAGCAATAACTTTTATGTCGTTCTTAGCTGCCTTCAGGGATAGCTTCAATGTGAGGCATAATGTGAAAAAAAGGAGTAAAACATACTGTTCAGCTCAAACTAAATTTGAAGTATTTTATTATAAAGTGCCTTTGATAATCTTGTCTTAAATTCTCTTTTAAAGCTTTATGCAAAGCCATAATGGACTAACACTTTATCTTGGCTACATTTTTTTATACCAGTTTAATAGCTGTGGTTTTCCCCTGCACATCCTGTCATCTGTTCCTATCATATTTTCAAAGTGTTCCTCTTTGCAATATTGTCTATACATTCCAATTGTACATATAATAGTTGTACTGGGGAGTTTGGCTATGAAATGCTAAAAAGCTTGAGGACCAAGAAGTCAGTATGGAAATTTATTTGTTTAAAATCCTGTGCTCCATAGAAGATAGTTGAGAAAAACATTTTATTTCCAGAAGTGTTTGTATGGACTGCCATCAGTTTTATAATTTAATAAAAAGGAGGAGTACATTATTCATTAATTTGTTTTGTGGTGAATACACACACACACAGACACACACACACACACACACACACACACACACACAATGCTGAAGATTGAACTCAGGATGTCAAGTTATGTGAGAGACAGGGAAAGAAGATACACCCAGAACTCTCGTGGCAAGCTCCAGTCCCCCGTGAGTCTCACAGCAAAAGGATTAACAGCAAATAACAGAGTTGGAACCTTGAGAAAAAGGCTGAGCCCAGGCTCCACTCTTTCTACTGTGAGCCGTAGCATTAGAAGGCCAAATCCTGCAGCAGCAGAAGAAGCCAGTCCCTGGAGCTTATTTGGTACCAAGCCTTCAACTCCTAATCCTAGCATGCATAAAACAGGGCGATCCTAAGCCTTCCCACCCATAATCCTAGCATGCTAAAACAGGGCAGTTATCCACAATAATCCCTATAGTTGAAGATCCCATAGGGCAGGGTACACATCCTTAAACCCAATAAGTCCCAGTAAATCTTTATTTTTTTTGAGACAGGGTCTCGCTTTGTGGTTCAGGCTGGCCCTGAGCTCTGCCTCAAACTCACATCACAGCAATCCTCCTGCTTCTGCCTCCCAAGTGCTGGGATTACAGGCCTGAGCCATGACACCCCGGCACTGTGGTATGTGGTGTGTAGTACTGATTGTTGCTGGGTGTGAGTCTCCACACCCAGTATGATATGTGGTTACCGGGGATCGAACCCAGGTCCTTGCACTTGCAAGACAGACGCCGCCGGAACCACTGAGCTAAATCCCTGGCCCAAATCCCACTAAATCTTAAGGGCAGTAATCCTTGTAGTTTAAAATCCTGCAGGGTAGGTCAGATATCTAAATCCAAGTAAGTCTGAATTGGAGAAAATTGTCCTCAGTTCTCGACAAAGGTAGGTAAGCAAGTGCTCTCCTCGTGAGATATACCCTCAACCTGTTTTAAAATGCATATATTATTTCAATTACCGGTCATACAACCCTGGGCTCAGCTTTTTTCTCGAAAATGTATTTATTGTTAAACATTGGGAAATGGAGCCACATATGGAAAACAAGATAAAATAAAGAAATAAAACAAATCTTGCATTTGGGTTGCTTTGATCTCTTTCCTCCAGGTGTATGTCTGTAGGTGTCTGTGAATGATGCATGAGATCATACTGTATATGCAGTTCTGTTTTGTGATTTTTCTAATACTTTATCAAGAATACTTGCCTTAGATAGTTCAAATGACATGTGTACTTCATTACTAATAACTGCAGAATAATATATCCTGTGATTGTTGTTGGCTATTTGGATTATTTTCATTTTTTGCCTCTTAAAGGAAACAAAACTCTTTATATCCGTATTTTGTGTATTAATGATCAGTACTTTAGTCCTTTTCTGCAGGCAAAATCTCAGGTGTGTAGTTACTAACAGCATATGAACATTTTTAGTGCTCTTGATATTTATTTCCAAATTGCTGCATAGAAAATTGATATCAGTTTCCACTCCCGCCTTCACTTAGAAAGATTGAAATAGGTTTAAAATTTTAACAGAATAGTATAGGAATTTAAGCTTATATGAACCAAAGTAGGCTGATCTGGGAGAGGAAATGACCCCTGATTCTATTAAGGATCTCTTGCAGTATAATCGGACACAGAGGAGTCCAGCTTATATTTCACTGGGTAGAAATTTGGTTTGCTGAGAGATGATTGATATGTTAGTATATAACATGTCTGGGCTGTGCCTCTATCAGTGTGCCTGCTGTAACTCCTAAACCTTTTAGTGGTGTATCTAGTTGCTCAAAGTACTCAAAAGGCACTGACTAAAAGTTCCATATCTCATAAATAAAAGCTACCTTCTGAGAATAGATGGATTTAAAGTTGCCTACAGTACAGTAGAGTAAAGTGGGGAGAAACGGGGCTAGGATAGAAGAGAGAAGGCCATCAGACTAGAGAAGAAAGAGCAGTGAGTCAGGGTCCTGCAGCTCGCCAGAGGCTGGTGTGGAGCACGACACTGCATGGTGCACATGGTTTGATCTGGCATCTGTAAGCGCGTGTGAGAACTAGTGACTGCATAATAGTACTTGGGTATTTATTTTGTGCACTATTTATTATTGTGAGTTGTAATCTCATTGCTTCTGCACAGTGTACAGATGCTATTCTGCCTTGGCAAGGCCAGATTCCTCCATCTTTCTGAGTTTGAATCTCTCTGGGCTGCATAACTAAGAAGGAAGTCAACTGAAATAAACCATGGAAGGAGAGATGACTGAGTTTTGAGGGCAGGTAAAGGGAGAGGATATTTCTGGAAAGGTAGAGAAAGGTAAGCAAAGTTCAGTTTGGAATCCAACACCAAAAATAATGTATGGAAAAGATAAAAATGGGTGGGGAGGAGATCCTTGGGAACCAAGAAGGTCTGATAGGAAAATTAAAACCTAGAAGAAAGCCGGAGGCAGAACGCAGTGCAGAAAAGGAAAGACCGCTTGTACGTTTGCTCTGGCTCTCAGCTCATGAGGAAGGCAGACAGTCTATAGAGACAAAGTGAGCGACACCAGTCCAGGTTCCCGCCATATGCTCTGGAGAGAGTGCTTAGCCAGAACCCATTGCAGAGAGAGATTGCTTGAACTTGGAACTCAGAGCGGGAGCAGGTTTGATTCAAGTCTGCCACTGTTCTGTGCCCACAGTGACTCAGTGAGGAACAGCCATTGGAGGTAGCTTGGTCAGCAGGTTGTGGTCAGGCTGGGAAGAGACCCCCTGAGGAGTAAAGGACACAAGCTCCACCCCATGGACAGAGCCAAGCTCAGCCTGAACTTCTCTGGATTTGAAAAGCTTGGGACAGGCTCCTTTGTAGAGTCCTACTGCCTGCTGGTGGCTGCAGACAGCCTGGGTTTGGAATCACTGCCTTTTTGTGCACTAGTGTAAGCGGGTGCATGTTTTGACTTGATTCTGCCCCAAAACATGTAGAACCCAAAAGAAAGCCACCTGTTTGAAATCGGACAATTTTGGTTTTGTTGTTTGTTTTTTTGTGAGTGTGCATTTCTTTTTAGTTTGTTTTTTTTTTTTTTTTTCTCTTTCTCTTTCCTCCTTTTCTCAACAGTGTATTGGAGTTTGGGGAATTTTCCTTTGTCTTTCATTTTTACCTCTTACCCCTTTTCCTTTTTCCTTACCCATTTTATCCTCCTTTTTTCTATTTTCTATTCCTGTTTTTCTCTCATTTTTACTCTATGATTTTTCTTTTATCTTATATTATCAACCTTTTATCTTTACCTCATTCTGTAAACATCTTTCTGCAGCTTAACAAGATCCTTTGGATCACTTCTCTCTCCTCATATCATAGAATTTAAGGTAACAGAGTTTTCCTCTTGCATTCTCCCATTCCTAATCACTATATCTTTCATAGTGTAACAGTAAAGCTTTGCTAATCTTTTGATAACTCTGAAAAGTTGCTGTTGAATTATTTTCTACCATTGGCAGAGATGCAGCTGTCCCATTTAGTACACATTAACTGTAAGTACCTGGGTCATCTTAATGTTTACACCATAATATTGGACTTGTGTAGAATTTGGGGCGGTATATAATGGGTTTTTTTTCTTTAACATGTTAATGTATTATGTCTTGGATGATACTACTATTACTGATTCTCAATAGTAACAAGATCACATAATTGTCACTATTTCTCTGTGAGCCAACATTTAGATTACCTTTGTTACCCACTGACAATACTGGAGTACATCCCTAGAGAACTTGGTTGTTGGGCTAATTACACTGAATCTTCCCCTCCCAAATTAACCAAGGTGATCAGATCTTAGGGCTCTTGTCAGAAGATTAGAGTTAGCCATGCCCAAGGTACATCACTGAACTATTCTGAAAAGATCTCTATACTAGCAATGACTCCATAAACCTCAACATGCAACAAAACAGTAAAACATACCAGGCAACAAAATGCCTCCAAAAACTTCAGATTTCCCTATAGCCAGCCCAGTGGGCACCAGTGGCCAAAATAACATAAGTGTGTGCTTGATAAGGGTAACAGAAGAGGGGTTAGAAAACAGATGAGAGAAGTACTCAGTGGAATCACAAGATACAATTAAACAGATAGCATAAATAAGAGCCAAAAACATTTACAAGCTTTCTGAATATACTAATGAAAACCTTGATGAGCTAAATAAAATGATACAAAACATGATCAGGGGCCAGGGATATAGCTCAGTGCTTCCAGTGCCTGTCTTGCAAGCACAAGGACCCGGGTTCGATCCCTGGTAACCTCATAACAATACTGGGTGTGAAGACTCACCCCAGCAGCAACCAGTACCACATACCACAGTGCCAGGTGTGGTGGCTCACGCCTGTAATCCCAGCACTCGGGAGGCAGAGGCAGGAGGATTGCTGTGATATGAGTTGGAGGCTGAGCTGTGGGCCAGCCGGAACCACAAAGTGACCCTGTCTCAAAAAACCTAAAAAAAAAAAAAAATCAGTTTACCTAAAATCAGAGTCCATAAAGTTTCCATAAGAAATCATGGACAAGGGCTGGGAATTTAGCTCAGTGGCCCTACACCTACCTTGCAAGTGCAAGTGCCAAGTTCAGGCCCCAGTACCAAATATACACACACACTCAAAGTCCAGATTAAAAGTTATACTGATCTGACCCATGTGAGAACGGTTTCAGAAATAGGAAACAACAATGCCTTCAAAAACCAACTACTCAGAGTTTAGAAACAAGAGAACATGAAAAATGAATCAAGCAGTGATTAGATGATACAAAGAAGACTAACAAGTGAAAAATCAGAAGAAACATAAGTGCTGTAAAAAACTGTTCATGGGGTCAGTAGTGCTGCCACCTGTCTGACAAGTCCAAGATCCTGAGTTTAATCTCCCATTACACAGAAAAGAAAAAGAGAAAGAAAAAGCTTCTTCATAGAAATAATGGAAGAAAACTTCCCAAACACAGGGAAATAAATACACAGATCACTGAGACATGGAGAATCCAAAATAGCCACAACCAAGAGGGAATATCTCTTTGCCACATTAAAAGTACCAGAGGTTTATGACAAACAAAATACTATTGGAGAAAGGGAGTAAATCACATATAAAGGCAAAACCACTAGCATTACAGCATACTTCTCTACACAAAGATGAGGGCTTGGAGCAAAATGTTCCAATCCCTTGAAGATAACTTCCAACTCTGACTTATGTATCCTACAAAAATACACCTAAAAATTGGTGTAGAAATAAAGTATTTTCAAGGCAGAGTGCACCTCAAGATATGCATAATCACCTAAGTAGCATTGTGAAATATTCTCAAGGGGATTCTGGAAAGACACAATGAAGCCAACAATTCCAGTAAGTCAAAAACAATGAGTACAGCTGGCTGTATGTGCAGCTAGGCAGAAAGGGAAGATCAGCAATAGAAAAATAATAAACTAATAGGAATAAGTACCTCTCAGTACCCCTCAGTAATAACTCTCAATATGGATATTTCAGTTCTTTAATTAAAAGACACATGTTGGCAGAATGAATCAAAACTCAATAATATGCAGAATGCAAGAAGCACATTTAATTAAAAAGAAACAGATTAAAAGTCAAAAGATGGGGGGGCCGGGGAGTTAGCTCAGTGGTTCCGGCGCCTGTCTTGCAAGCGCAAGGGCCCGGGTTTGATTCCCCGGTAACCACATAACAATACTGGGTGTGGAGACCCACACCCAGCAGCAACCAGTACCACATACCACAGTGCCGGGCGTGGTGGCTCACGCCTGTAATCCCAGCACTCGGGAGGCAGAGGCAGGAGGAT
>PVIR01018949.1:0-32810 GCA_004026965.1 Petromus typicus | reverse complement strand
CTAATTAACTCTGCTAGAAGCACCTCAATATAAATGTAAGTAGTCACTCAAGTACACTGCAAAGCAATAGTGGTAGGTACAAACAAAAGTTACCCAACCAGTTCAGTTGATTTACGGTGAATGTGTGCTGTAGACATTTTAAGTTGTATCTATGTTCTAGAGTTTATGATAAATATTGTGCAACAGAAAATATTCAAATAGTAAAAGGAGTAAGAGTTTATAAGGTGGAGAAATAAATGTGATGGTCATAAAAAAGGAAACAAAGTTTACATATATACCAGGCAAGGTATATATGTGAGTGAGCAGAGGGATAGGAAAAAATAAGAATTAAGTTATGTCATATAGTGGTACAAATTTTCAATGTAGATTGTGATCACGATGTGTATATAAAATGTACCAATAAAATCAATTAAAAATAAAATTTCTCAGGAATTCAAAATTACTTGTTTTATTTTTACCCTAAATTAAAACAGTAATTTCACACAATTTATTTCCTTTTCAATTGTTAGCATTCCTCAGCCATTCAACACTGCCGAATCATTTTCAGATGATGAACTTGCTTGCATTGAATAGATCATGTAGAAATGATAAATGAGAACTCTCTTAAATTCTATTTAATTTATAATCCATTTCTGCTTGCATCTGTTTTGTTCATTTTCCCTTGTGTTACATCATAGTCCATCTGTCTTTCAAGCTCTATAATATTTACCTGGGTCCCACATCCTTAAACTATCTTAAAATATTTTGTGCATTATTCATTCATTGTTCTCTCCTAAGTCACTACTCTTACTCTTTCTTACAGAATATCCCCATCAGAAAACAAACTGACAATACTCCTTCATATTATGAAATGTTCTGTTCCACATAATTCTTATTGGCCACTGCTCCATTTTATGTTCACCTATATATAAAAAAAAATATAGAAGGAGAAAGCTACACAGACTTCACTTTCTCATCTCCCATGGACTCTTCAGGGCTCTACAATCTAGTTTTTTCTTCATTACTACAGGAAAATAGTTTCTGCCAGGATCTTTAAGAACTCTCATGTACCAAGTTTCTGTGATCATTTTATGTCCTCTTTGACTCCTGCACAGCCTTTATCACAGCTGAATGTTCCTTCTAAAAGCCATTTTCTCTTTTCACTTTAGGAACATCGATTGTATCTTGGTTTTTCTAATAACCTTTCCAATAACCTTCCTGACTGCTTCACGTTGGAATCTCCAAGTGCCATTCTTTGGTCCTTTGCACTTTTTCTATTTTTTCCCATTGCCACTGATGACCCTGAAATTTCTGACTGGATTCAAGGCCAGCTTCCTGAAAATCATTTCATATACAAATCTCAAACATATCATGTCCAAAGTGGGCGTGATATCTTCTTATCTATGGGAAACTGAATGAGTTTTTTTTTTTTTTATCTCAGTAAATGACCAGTTTTTCACAATTTCTGAAGCACAAATCTATAGGGACTTTCTGTATTCATTCTTCTTCTTTATCCCTCTTTATCCCAAATTCCAGCAAGTGTTCATGTCAGTATCAAAATAAATCTATTTTTTGCCTTCTTATCTTCCTTCTCAGTGATCTAATTATATTTCAGGTCACATATTGGATGAAATCATGCCATCATCTCCTATTGGTCATCTGATTCCTATTCTTGTCTTTTACACTCTCAACTGGCAACAATGTATATGACACAGTGCAGGTTGTGCCATTTCTTGTTTTCAGCCATAGATTATACCTGTCATAGCTCCTAAATTTCTATTAACTTCTCATGGACTTAGAAATCTACATCTTTGATACAGGCTATGCACCAGGCTTTCAGGTTGAAAATTTGGTGAGCACCAAAATATCAAATGTTAGTTTCTCCTACCAGGGATGCTATTGGGAGAAGGTGAGAACGTTAGAGAATGGGGGACTTTTGGACCCCTTTGGTTTTCTTAGATGTGCCCCATAAGGAACTTGTGAGACTTCAGCCTTTTCATCCCTCTCACATTTGCATTTTGATTATGAGCTGAACAACTTACTCCACATGTGCACTATACAAGTGCCGCTGGGCAGCACCAGCAGAAGCATACAGTTACGTTTCCAGTCGATCTTAGCCTGGAGTCTTCAGCATCTGGACCCACAATAAAAACATCCTTTCCAAGTCAATTATCTGTTCTTTCACTCCAGTCATTTGAAGCTTCCTAATATAGTGCATTTTCAATCACGTTTTACACAACTCTGATTCTGGTCCATCCCTGAGTTCTCTGCATCTTTTAAATATACTAAATATTTTCCTGCCCCAGTAAAACTCATTTGTTCTGACTCGAACTCATTATTGAGTCTTTTGCAGAGTTATATTCTCTTAAATACAGAACCTCAAATTCAATGGCACACATGGTACCTCTCATCGGATCATCTGTCCATCAGTTCACCTATGTTCCTGGAGTTTCCTGATATATCAGATAATTCATTTATAACTGCAAAGTTACTTAGTTATTTGCACAATAATATTTCATCTTCCTCATTAAATACTAAGCTTCATGATGATATAATTTTTTTCTTTTTCTCAGAACAAAATTTACATTCGAATTTATTTAATGAACAGATGAAAGATTGATTAAATATATTTTGATTAATTTATTTCCAACTTTAAAACTATATATAAATTTTAATTTATGGGGGCCAAGGATTTATCTCAGTTGTTCTGGCACCTGCCTTGCCAGTGCAAGGTCTCCAGATCAATCCCAGGTAACCACATACTACAATGTTGGGCATGAAGACTCACATCTATAATTCCAGCACTCTGCAGGCAGAGGCAGGATAACTGCTGTGAGTTCGATTCTCACCTGGGGTACATAGTGAGCTCAGGCCAGCCTGAACTGCAAAGAGAGACCTTGTTTGAAAAAAAAATCATTCCTTTTTAGAGGAATAATAAATTAATAACGCACTTCAAACCAACTACAAGAATCATATGATTTCCATTTTTACATTACCTTTCATCATAACCTTTAAACAACCTCCACAATTCAGTCAAACAATCTATGTGCTTTTTCCTCTGGGGAACTTACTAAGTTTGTAATTGAGATAAGCAATCAATGTTCACCTCTGCTAAACTGTACATAAACATTTTTTTTTCAAAAGGAAATCCCTTGGAGGAACTCTTTTATAGAATATAAATTCATCAGTAGGTAATGGATTGATATAATGTATGTTTCCTCCCATCAGGCTCATTTGGAATTTCTGAGTTGTCTCGCATGTCTTTTTATGGCAAAATAAATGATACCTCTGTCTGAGAACTGACCTGCTCAGAATTATGCTTTCCATGAGTTAAGAGTATCAAGCCCACTCGACTTTAATGTGAACATTAATTTATGTATTCTAAAATATTTGAATTATGATTGAACTTGTCCTCATGTCTACTTTCTTCTTTGAGATTCCTAGGCTTATAAACATGGAAAAAAGCACTTCAGAATTAAAGTAAAAGGCCTAACATTCAAATAAACTAATATTCAAATAAATCCATATCACTTTTCCTGTTATAGTCCAAATTACTTTTTAATTTACCTTATTGGTAAATACAAAACTGATTTTCTCCTTTAATTACATTAGCCCCATTACATTAAAAAATCAGAGTGCAATGGAACTTTTGAAATGAAACATAATTTTTAGAAATATGATATAAGAAATAAATTGTATAGTACTGAAACTGAGACCTAGAAAACCTCACTGACTTAGTTTAATCCATGCTAGTAAGATCACAGAATCTTAACTGTAAGACTGCAAGGAGATATCGTTTCACATCTCACATGCAAGCATCTTAGTTAGGTGGCACTGTTATTATTAAGAATTAATCTTGTCAATATTGGAAATGGCAAACAAATCAAGTTATTATTTGGGAAATTCAAGTGTTCTGGATAATGTTATTATTTAAGAAATAATTTCTTTAGTATTTACTTTAGTTCCCTTGATATTTTTTCTACTCAATTAATTCGTTATTTTTTACCTTAGCTTTTTCACTTATTATGTTTTACTCTAAGAATATTAATGATTTTCTTCCATATTTGCTCTGATCATTTGCATAATTTTAATTTCCTTGAAAATACCTTTAAGTTCATTGTTTGCAAAACATCTTTTATATAAAGTTTTTATTTTATTAACTGAAACCTTTCATCATTTGCTTCTTTTTAATTTCATTGTCATTTCTTTGAAAGTTCCATTTAGTTTTCTTACTTGTATTTTCCTTAATTCTGATTCCTATCAACTATGTGACAGAGCTGAACTTGAAATGTGACACAGAGCAGCGATGAATTTGCTGTCCTTAAGAATATCAAAGCTCTGGCTGGGGAGTTAGCTCAGTGGTTCCGGCGCCTGTTTTGCAAGTGCAATGACCCGGGTCCAGTCCCTGGTAACCACATACCATACTGGGTGTGGAGACTCACGCCCAGCAGCAACCAGTACCACATACCACAGTGCCAGGCGTGCTGGCTCACGCTGTAATCCCAGCACTGGGGAAGCAGAAGCAGGAGGACTGCTATGATGTGAGTTTGAGGCTGAGAGCAGGGACAGCCTAAACCACAAAAGTGAGACCCTGTCTCAAAAAACCTTAAAAAAAAAAAAAAAAGAATATCAAAGCTCTTGTTTCTGTTTAGGACAGTACTAACTTCGGACTAGCTTCGTACATTTCACACTAAGTTAGGCTTCCGAGATTTTTTATTCAAAAATCTTTGAGGGTGATTGTGTTTATGGTCATGTTAGTGCTCATGCTCTAAGAACATTTTATTGCTCATCTGCACTTCTTCTGACAAGTGTCCATTCACCAGAAGCAGGAAGATCTTTTTCAAAGAGGAAGAAAAATAGATGGAGAAAGGGAAAAGAAAGATTAAAAAGGAAAGTCAAAGAAAAATAGAAATAGAGTGTTTTCATTTGGACAAGGATTTAAAGTTATAGGGAGCAGGAAAGGATGGAAGAGAAAGGACTCAAAATTAAAAAAAAAAAAAAAAAGAATTCCGATTCCAGAAGTACGTACATGTACAAACTTCCTACCATAAACGTATTCCACATATGTACTGTTACTTCTTGAATCTAGTTGTCTCTTCAGACCCTTATCCTATCCTCGGTGGGGCTTTGCCTGGATCTAGAGACTGTGATGTTGGATTAAAAATATGATGCTAAGATCAATGATACGATACTGGGATTCGAGGTGCTCCACTCTTTGTGGGCATACTACTGGTGTAAGTAAGGGTTAATAACTGGGATGATATGAAGGACAGAAAGAAGCATGTTGCTCTCCCTTACTGCTTTCTGCTTTCTGTCCTGTGCTTGGCATGGCCCGCTAAGCTCCTCTGATGCCCTCTGCTATACCACCCTGCTGTGGAGCCAGCAGAATATGGCCTGAAACCTCTACAGTCTGTGAACCTCAGGAAATCTTTCGTGCTTTCAGTTTGCATGCTGGATACTCAGTAACCAGAAAAAAACTAAGACATATACTAATAAAAATACATTAATAAATTATTTTTAAAAATACATTCATTCTGACATTTCACTGCAAAGGGAAATGTAGCTCAATATTTTACCCTGCTAAAATAGATATAGAAAAATAAATAAACATGTATTTGTAGAAAAAGACAAAAATAAGTTCAATTTTGAAGATTTTTATATTCCAAGAATTATGAAATTCTTAAGATAAAGTATATAATGGAAAAATGGTCATTCTTTAAAAAATGGTTATGTTTAACATAGTAACAAGAATATGTAACTATTAATATTTACTAATTTATCTAACATTTCCCCAAATATTTTAATCTTGCTTTTCATTACTTCTTTAAGTTAAAGTTGAAGTTGATAAATATATTTAGCATGCGTATTACTATCAAAATATCCTAACTCAAAATGATTTCTTTATTTTAAAAAGCACCACATAAATGAGGTGCTAAATGAGGCTAAATGAGAGCATGTGTTTGGATTCTTGACAATTGAGGGAATCTATGCAGGAGAGAAAATGTAATCTCACATTTCTTTTATAATAAAATATGATGTCTTTGACTTTTCTTTAAGGTCAAGATTACAATGGCCTGATGATGAATTAAGTTTTCTTCACCTTACTTTTTTTTGCAAAGGATTTGACACTTGGATATCACAAATCATAGAATGTATACAAATTCTACAAACAAAAGTATCTCTCTTTCACAGTGACAAAAATTATCGAGCAAGAGCCTGTGTACTATACTCTTTGTGGGCATAACACACGTGATGCCTTCTTTTGCCAGTTTCTACAAGCTTCTTATACTGTTTTCTGTTCTTTTATTCATTTTAGAATAATCATGGCACACTGTAAAAATTGTTGTATTATTATTTTCCAATTGAATACAGTTTTATATTTAGTAACTCACTTTTAACATCATGCATTACAGTTTGAAGTATCAAAGTGTTTTTACATTTTCTTCAATAATGAATTAACTTATTTACTTTTAAATTATATGATGCATACTATTCCTGTAATAGAGGTCTGTTCATTTGAGCAGAATGAATTTGATTGTCAAATATTCTTTATACCTGAAGGAAAATTACATATTGAGCCTCTTAAGAGAGAAATAATGTATGAAACAGAAATGAATAGAGCTTTATAACTTTCAAAATTGTCAAATTTAAGGCTGAGACAGTAGATATTTTAAAATAATCTCAGAAAAAGCAAAACATAGTAGGAGAAATCCTAGGATCTCCAGAGCTGGTATAAACCCCTGGAATATGACATTGCCTAGAATTCACTGGGGCATGAGTTGAGCATCTAACATAATCAAAAGGCAGCAGTGCTCCTGTGCTGGACTTAGAAGAGAAAACTGAAAGTTGTGGAAAAGATTGTGCAGTGGAGATTGTTAGGTAGTTTTAAGGAGCTGAAATCACATGGAGCAGGTTCAGGAAATGCAACACATAAGGAACCTTGACCCTATAATCGTAGTGAAATGAATTCTGCTGGCAAGTCTCCGAGTATGAAAGAGGTCCCTGCACTGCAGGAGACATCACAGAATAAAGTGGCACTGTATTTTAATCCAAGTAAAATAGTATGCAGAATCATTAAAGAGCAAGGTAAGACTTAAGATGTATATAAACGGTAAGATAATCACTAATTACTGTTTTAAGCTATTAAATTGTGTTAATTTGTTAAACACTCGTAAACCTAATATAGCAATTCAGAAGAATATTTTGAAATAACATCGTGTAATGCCTATTTCTCATGAGTCATCTTCAGTAACTATATTTCAATAGATAAATTTATCTTGAGTGAAAGTAGCAAATTTTGCAAGTGTTAAGTTGAAATTATAACCTAATAATGAAATTTTAGTTTCAAAATTTGTTTCCCTTTCCCTATAATTATTCCCCAAATAGTAACAGTAACATCTATGAGATAGAATTGAGTTGGAAGTCGCAAAAGGAAATTGAATGTACTTATTAAGATATCAGCAAACCACAGGTGAATAATTGCGAAGATAGACTCCTGATAGGACTTCAACTGCAGAAAGTTTGTCCAGAAGCACATCAGACAAACATGAAAATGAAATACAGTAGAGTAAGGAGTAAGGTTAAGGGATGAGTGCTCCGGAGGCTGTAGACAGGAGGAATAAAAAATTTCAAATGTGGGCCGGGGCGTTAGCTCAGTGGTTCCGGCGCCTGTCTCGCAAGCGCAAGGACCCGGGTTCGATTCCCCGGTAACCACATAACAATACTGGGTGTGGAGACCCACAACCAGTACCACGTACCACAGTGCCGGTCGTGGTGGCTCACACCTGTAATCCCAGCACTCGGGAGGCAGAGGCAGGAGGATTGTGATGTGAGTTTGAGGCTGAGTTCAGGGCCAGCCTGAACCACAAAACGAGACCCTGTCTCCAAAAACCTAAAAAAAAAAAAAAAAAATTTCAAATGTTCCAGTGACAAAGAGGAAGAAAAATATGAACATATCTGAGACATATTAAAAGGAAGTATCTAAGAAAACATTGTACTAAGCAGGTAAAATTGAAAACATTCATAAGATTTAGTTAAAAATTAGGCTTGGAATGTGTAGTTATTCCTAAAATAACATAAGAAAGAAAATGCAAAGAAACACAGAAAATACTTTGCATTTATTTTAAGTGCTTCCTGTAGAATCCACAAAATCTTAACCAGTAGGCAGCATGTAATTCTGGGTCTATAAATTTAGTTTTAGAAATTATAACCCACTATACTACAGGAAGTATGAGTAAATGTAGTACCCTAAGAAAAGATATGAAACATATGAAGAAAATGCATTTGATGAATGGGTAAAACATGAAGATGCAGATCACTTCATTAGTTGCAAGCATCAAGATGTCAAGGGGATCTTGCAATGCCATTAAAATAAAATCAGAGATAAATATAAAAATAGTCTATCAGATTTGATAATTATCAAACATAGTGCTAGAAATTAAATAAAAAACAGTAACTGATATAAATGTCCACAGAGGTCTTTAATAGTAGATTAAACGCTGAGGAGCAGAGGATTAATAAAATGGAAACTATGTCAGGGGAAATTATCTAGAATCTGACACCGAGACATAACTGCATAAAAAATGAGAATAAAACTGTAAAGGCCCAAATAAGCATCTCAGCAAATGTAAAGAATATCTGGTGGAATAGGTAGTAGGTAACACAGAAGGAATTCTAAAAAAAATTGAATGATAGTCCTCCAGAACTGAATTAAAATGTGAAATTCCAAATGTGTACTTAATCAAATTACATGTCAAGAAAGAAAGAAGCTGAATAGGTAAAACACATTCATAAAAGCATATGAAACTTCAGAACATACATCAAAAGATAATAAAGATAATGGGTAGTAAAGATGAATGTACATAACTTTCAAGAGCAAGATTATGAAAGGATGGTTGTCCTCACACACACACAAAAAATGACTTGAACATTAATGTTTTAAGAATGAACACCAAAATAGGTGTTTATTAGCCTCTGGACTTCCTCTGGGTTGGTAGTAATTTCTCCATTCTCATTCCTAATAGTATAGACATGAGCCTTTTCTTTTGTTTCTTTAATAAGGTTAGCTAAGGGTGTATCAATTTCATTTATCCTTTCAAAGAACCAACTCTTCAATTCATTGATTTGTTTGCACCATTCTCTTAGTTTCTATTGCATTAACTTCTGCCCTGATCCTTATAATTTCTTGCCTAATGTAAGCTTTGGGTTTATTTTGCTCCTCTCTTTCTAGTCAGTTGAGCTTAAGCATTAAATTGTTTATCTGAGCTTGCTCCATTTTCTGGATGTAGGCCCTAACTGCTATGAATTTTCCTTGTAGGACTGCTTTCATTATGTCCCATATATTTCTATATGTTGTATTGGGGTTATTGTTTAGTTATAAGAACTATTCAATTTATTCTTTAATTTCATCTGTGACCCAGTGGTTGGTCAACAGACTATTGTTCGACTTCCATGTGTCTATGGAAAGACATACCTTGCTCCTGGGTAGGAAGAACCAATATTATCAAAATGGCTATACTCCTAAAACTATTCTACACATTCAACACAATCCCAATTGAAATCTCAACAGCATATTTCACAAACCTAGAGAAAAAAAATTCCAAACTTGCAAGTGGAACCAAAAGAGACCTAGAATAGCAAAAGCAATTCTAAGCAACAGGGACATAGTGGGGGGTATTAAAACTCCAAACCTGAAAATATACTGTAAAGCCACTGTGATAAAAACTGCATGGTACTGGCAAAGTAGCAGACCTGAGGATCAATGGAGTAGACCAGAAGATCCAGAAACTAGTCCAGATACACTGAGCCACTTCATCTTTGACAAAGGAACCAAAAATCCTCAATGGAGGAAAGATAGCCTCTTTAACAAATGGTGCTGGAAAAACTGGGCTTTAACTTGCCAAAGACCAAAACTAGATCTAACTCTTTCAACATATACCAAGAAAAAAATCAAAGTGAATAAGAGACCTAAATATTAAAACAGACACTCTAAACCTCTTGCAAAACAGGTTAGGTAAACCTCTTGAAGACATTGGCTTAGGGAAGAACTTCTTCAACAAAACCTCTATAGCACAGGAATTGGTAGAAGAAATCAGAAAATGGGACCTCATTCTTTAAAAAAGCTTCTGCAAAACAAAGGAAACCATCGACAGAGCAAAAAGGCAACCAAAAATGTGGGGAAAAATATTTACCACCTGTTCCTCAGACAAAGGGTTACTATCTAGAATATATAAAGAGATCAAAAAAAAAAAATTAGCCCACCCAAATTTAAAGATCCAATTCAAAAATGGCTTCTGAAATGAACAGATATTTTTCAGAGGAAGTAGTAAAAGCAGGTAAGAAGCATACGAAGAAATGCTAACCATCATTAGTCATTTGAGAGATGCAGATGAAAATAACACTGAGATTTCATCTCTCTCCACAAAGAATGGCTGCCATGTCAGAATTAGCCAGCAACAAATGTTGGCGAGACTGCGGAGAAGGAACCTTTCTCCACTGTTGGTGGGAATGTAGACTCATACAACCCCTGTGGAGCTCAGTTTGGAGATTCCTCAAAAATCTAGGATTGGAGGTCCTATTTGACCCAGCCATCACCCTGATAGATATATACACACAAGAATTAAAAGACTCATATCACAGTGACATATGTGTACCCATGTTTATAGCAGCTGATTTGTGATTGCTACATCTTGTACACAACCCAAATGTCCATCAACTGGAGACTGGATAAAAAAAGCTGTGGTTTCGGCTGGGGAGTTAGCTCAGTGGTTCCAGCGCCTGTCTTGCAAGAGCAAGGACCCGGGTTCGATCCCCGGTATCCACATAGCATACTGGGCGTGGAACTCAAGCCCAGCAGCAACCAGTGCCACATCCCACAGTGCCGGCCCTGGTGGCTCACGCCTGTAATCTCAGCACTCGGGAGGCGGAGGCAGGAGGATTGCTGATGTATGTGAGTTTTAGGCTGAGCTCAGGGCCAGCCTGAACCACAAAGCGAGACCCTGTCTCAAACCTCTGACCCCCAAAAAGCTGTGGTTTTTTTCTACACCATGGAGTATTACTCTGCCATAAAAATGATAAATTTGTATCATTTATACTTAAATGAACATACCTTAAGGATATCCTCATTAAGTGAAATAAATATGTCACAGATAGGTAAGTATCATAGCTTTTCTCTGGTATGATAAAATAAAGATGTAAATGAGTTCTAGAATTGTATGTTATATATTGTGAAATAGAAAATATGCAAAGCAAAATGGGTGAAGGGGTAAAAATAATGGGATTATAACAAAAAAGAAAGAAAACAAAGCTTATGTATATAGGGGGTGAGGTGGCAGGGTGCGTAGGGTTATGGCAAAAAATGACAATTAAGTTGTCTCATATACTGGTACAAATTCTCATTGTTGAAGGTAATCATGATGTGTATATGCAATGTGCCAATAAATATTTCAATTTACAAAAAAAAAAAAGAATTAACACCAATATAATAAAAAATACAGGAAGCAAAATATTGCTTTCTGTGACTATTTTACTACTTAATATTACAAAGATTATAGCAGAAATGAAATTAATTTTAAATTCAACAATATATTGCTCTTAACTACAACTCGAGTGGTTATTTTTATGCTACAAAAATCTGTCCCTGTCTTCCATAATGTGAACAATTAATTTATTTCATAAGTTAAATTTCCATAGAGAGAAACTGAGATTTTAATTTGTAAATGAGTCATTAATGAAAGTATTACAACTAGAATGGTCCAATCAATTTATTTTGTTTAAAATTATACAAATACATCTAATAAAGCAATTTAGGAAATTTTCCTGAACCATAGAGTATACAATGTATTAAATACACACTTTTTGTCAATATCAATTGAAAAATAAAACTATTTATGTGATCACATTAGGGGTTCAAAGACAGTATTTCAAATCATTCTTGAGAACAGCACTGAACCAATAAAAGATTTGGTATTTATAGGTTGAGATGAATTGAAAATTGAAGCTGGAAGATTCTGGTTGGGTTATTAGGATGATTCACTGATAAGAGTAGGTAGGTGAGAATTTCTTATTCTGTGTTTCAAAGCACTATGTTACATTTTTGTTAAACACATTCATTGAAAGCAAGTGGAAAATATTTTTAAAAAACCGTGAAACTCTACAAGGACACTAGAGGTGAGATTGTAATAAATATTTTATTTCAGTCATTATCACAAAGTCATTGTATGTTTAAAAAGATGTACTATAAAATCATTACATTAAAAATTAAGCAAAACTTTATGATACTTTTAAAGGCAAATCATTTAAATCTATAATATTTAAATTAGAACTCATTACAAATAGAGTGAATTCTTTGCCCAGTGATTGATAATGTGGTAATAAAAGAATCAATTTTATTTTAGAGAATGATGTTAATAATTGTGACTTCTATGAGAGTAGAATCATACTGTGAGTGAAATATAACATTCTGAGAAAAGCAGGTCCTGGTGAATTCCCATTTGCCAATGAGAAATGCAAATTTACATTCTGAAATTTTTTTTGCAGAGCAAGTTCCTGAAAAGAGAATGTAAAAAAAAATGTTTGAAAGACTTCTGGGAACAAGAAACCACTCCTCACAGGTTCTTTATCAATCAATATTATACAAAACAGAACACATTTGTTCTTAATTTTTAAAATTCCTTGAAAATTAGAGGTTAATTTTTTTTTAAAGGATTTTTGAGACAGGGTCTCACTTTGTGGTTCAGGCTGGCCCTGAGCTCAGCCTCAAACTCACATCATAGCAATCCTCCTGCCTCTGCCTCCCGAGTGCTGGGATTACAGGCGTGAGCCACCATGCCTGGCACTGTGGTATGTGGTACTGGTTGCTGCTGGGTGAGAGTCTCCACACCCAGTATAGGTATGTGGTTACCAGTGATCGAACCCGGGTACTTGCGCTTGCAAGACAGGTGCTGGAACCATTGAGCTAAATCCCCGGCCCTAGAGCTTAAATTTTTAATGTTTTATTGAAAGGGAATCTATTAGTCAAATAAGTAATTTTCATATGATTATTATGGAGTAATGTTTTATTAAGACATCCATGTGTTTTTATATTGTAAAGTATTCATTCAGTTAGAAAAGAACACATTTGTTTCTATTTCAGGCTTATACAATGGGAAATGCTTTCCTACCTGTATCTTAGGTGTCTCTTTGCACTCACGCTGTCTCCAAGAAGAAAAACTAATACATTGGCTGGAAATCCTGAGAAGAGTAACCCTTCAGAGTAAATCAATCCCAAGGATTCACTCAGCCACTTAGAGCCTCGGATCAACAGTAAGATTTGCCTCTATCCAGACACTCCACAAAAAATCCTGGAGGATTCTGGAGTTTAGGGAGCAGCTTCCTGTGGCTCTAATATTTTGTTATGCTCTAAGTGTAGCTGTTATAAGTGGTGACAGTGATGCAAGTCTTATTTATTATTTTTTGAGGTACTGAGAATTGAATCAACGAACACTTGATTACTAAACAAGCATTTTATCACTGAGCTGCATCCAAAGCAAATGTAGTTATATTTTGGTCTCCTTTATTATTTTTAATTTTGTGAAACAGTTTTCAGGAAGTGAAGACAAACACTATTTCCAGAGTACTTATTAGAACACATCAACACACAGAGATAAGACAATCACCAGCAAAATTGTATTACTTTTCATTGAATGAAGTTCTGGAAAATATTTCAATATTTGGTTATGTCTACCTAGTTTCTTGTTGCAGGGACAGAATTCTCTACACCCAAGGTTAAAAGGTGAAAGACTTATTTGAATTACAGTTTGTAGAGCCAGTTGACTGGCTTCAAGGCAGAGTGGCACGTAGCAGAGTGATGTCACAAAAGGGAAGAAATTCATGGAAGGAAAAGCAACAAGAGAACTGAGACAATGCCTTTCTCCCCATGTATTTTACCTGGATTACAAGAATTAGGGTGGTGCCATCCTAGTCAGTGTACTGGTGTAGTAATCACACTCCTACAAACACAGTGGAAAACACTGGAGATTCAGCCACCTCTGCAAAAATCCTGTGACTCCATGAGGTTTCACAGGTTATCTAGACATGAACATAGCAGGATATTTATTAGTTTGCATTATAACTCTATTTTTAACAACACAAAATGATCTTTTTTACTTTTTAGACCACACTGCTATGCTTCTTGAGTCATCTGCAATGAGTCTGAGTATTCAATAACTTTTGTATATTTCTATGATCTGGGAAATTAATAAAATGTTTCTGTTGTAAAACTCCATCTTTCTAAACTGTGGGTGCAATTTTAGAATATATGGCTACCGTGAATGTCTGAACAAAGGTAGAATTTCAAAGTGAATAATAGATCAAAAGCAGGTTTGAATCCAAATAACAGATTAAAGACAGGGCTTATTTTCAAAAAGTAGTATGAATGGCTACAGAGTGTGCTGTCAGATTTTTTCTAAAGTTTCAAAGGAACAATCATTGTTGTTTTCTTTCCCTAAGACTTGTGATTAGCTGATCCAATTCCACTTTTCTCAGCAGCTGCAAAGATAGCATGTGTGCCTGCAGTTGAAAAGGTCCAACATGAGCCTTCAGTATGATGCATAGGACACGAGTTAAGAAGAACTGCAGTCAAAGGAGGAATCCAAAGTTGCAGAACCATGTATTTCTAATATATCTGTATGAATTGTGGGTACATGTGTTGCATCGCTGCTAATATAAAGTGGGAAAAAATAGGTTCTTCATGCAGTTTTAAGTCATTTGTGCTCAATATAATCAATAAATCTATTGAAAATTCCATTCACATACAGACGAGGGCATATCAGACTTTTGTCTTTTCTGCACTGCAATCTACAATCTTGTATGTGGCAATGAAGAACATTATAGACAGTCAAGGTTTTGTCAAGAAAAGAGTATAATGATATAAATAATATTATAGTTTAATGCCAGATAATGTTCAGTGTTTTATACATTCCTAGAAAAGTATATTTGTATGAGCAAAGATAATAAGAATTAAAATCTGTAAACTCAACACAGAACCTCTTGTCTCATTGTGCCATGTAACCAGATGAAGAATCAGGAATATATGGCCAATTTCTTTCTTGTAATTATGCCAATCCAAGAAAAAAACAACACATTATCAGAATTAACATGCTGTATGACTTTGTGAATGCCCCTTCAAGCTGTTAGTCTTCTTGCCAGGACTACAGCAGTAGCATTAACCAACAGGAGTATGGACCTATTTCAAGCCCAGGTGTCGAGCAATTGGAAATGCATGAGTTCCTTGTTGTGAAACAACAATTTCCTCTGAGACTCATCTAGTCCTCATCACTCCTGGAACTATACACATGGTGAATATGTATTTGCTTGCTTTTCACATGAAAACTTCCAAGAAAACTAGAGTATTGTTGCATACTGCTCTCTCTAAAGTTCTTGCAGCAGGGATCAGAAAGACAAACTGCAAGAAGGGAAGGAGGCACCAAATTTGAAGACTGCCCCAAAACATTCCGAAATTGTGACATTATCAGTAAACAAAATCACTGCAAAAGGTGTTTTCTGACTTCAAACAGACAGCTATACAATGGAACGTTCTTTAAACAGTCCTTAAACAGAAGTAGACTAAAAGCTTTCCAGTTGTAATTACAAGAAGAGTTCCTACATTACTTTGTATAGATTATAGTTTAAGCTGGTTGGCAGTTAAGCCATCCTCACACTAAGTATGGAATTATCAAAAGAAATTACAAATAAACACTCTAATATATTTTTCTTAGATTTGCCTGAAAAAAATTCTTGTAAAATACCTTTAAATTTCCTCTATTCTTTAGCAAACTAAATTATCTTCTCCTTTGGGTAAATATTTATACAGATATGAATTCCTAAAATGATGGATTCAGAATTATTTTTACATACTGTAGTAATATAAAGTAAAAAAAATATTTCTTCCATTATATTTATTTAAATCCTTTTTCCTTTCTTTCTGTTCCCCAACACTTAATTTCTTGTTCCCATATGAATAAAAGTACTTCCCACTGAAAAAAACTGAAAATAGAGTTTTTTTCAAGTCTGGAGGGAAAAGGGTTAAAAGCAATCTCTAAAATAATTAAGATATGTTATGTACATGCAAAGATTCCTCATGATAAATGTAAGCTTCACGTCCTGCAAACATTTATTAATACAAATAAAAATGAATATTTTAGAAAATACATTTCTTCATTTGAGTATTGTTATTTAGAGTGAATAATTAATTTGAAAAGTATAAGTTGAGTATTCATAGTCTATATCAAGCTTATAAAGGAAATATGCTATAGTTAAAAATACTGTTTTGCTTTAAGGAAAACAATACATTTGTGAGGAAAAGAGAACAATTATTACACTAGATCAACCAAAATTAGTAATGCAACTAAGGTTTTTCTACAGAAATATAAGTTCTGGATTCAAATGGCATAGCAGTTACTAACCAGTTTTGAGGAATGAAATAATCTCTGTGCTTCACTTTATAATGTTTAAAATGAAAATATTATTTTATATATAAACTCTCTGTTAGGGATTATTGAAATAATTAGACTTATTAACACTCTTAAAGTAGCAAGATCAATACCTAGAGTGTTATCACTGATCAAAAAATTTTAAAATTTATATTTAATAATATTTTGTTCAATTCCATAGCTGGTATCACCCTTACATTTTGGAAAATGTAGGAAAAATGTCTGAATATGATTCAGATGTCTCCTCAAATTTATAATTTATTGTGATTTATGATTTTACCAGAAACTATAAACAAGATAATTTATAAGTTTAAAAATGTACAGTACTTTGTATGACTCATCAACAATATACATGTAAAGATATGTTATTCATCAAAGTACTTTCTGAAATAGAACTTACAAAGAATCTTACACTTGTTAAGAAGTTAGACAAATTGTTGAACACTTTTCTGGGTGTGTGGATATATAAGGAAAGCATGCATAAAGATTTCTGGAGTACTGTAAGCTAAACTTTATACATGTATGATCTATGATCTGGGAAATTAAAAGCTGAGAGCTCCTATGAGCTGAGAGCCTGTAGTGCATATCTTTAAGGTGAAGGCATAGAAACTATACCCTAATGAAAGCAAGAAGAACACTGCTGATCTCATTTTCTCTGGAAAAGCATTCACTAGATAGAAAAAAAAAATAGATGTATTCTAAAAAGTACATAGTCCTTAGAAAACATGATCTTAATTTTTTAGAATGCAAAATAAAATGCTTTCTAAAATAGAAACAAAGAGTGACCTATTTCCAAGCAATTTCAAATTGTATGTGTAGTATTGTTTGCAATTTAAATACAACAATCAGTTTTCACACTATAAAGGTATCTGTGATTTTAGTGATCTCCTTATTGAGTGTTATCAGATAACAGAAAAATAATATACAAAATACTAAGCCTGATAATAATATCAGAATTTCTCTCCACTCATTATGTTCCATTAATGTTCCAAATAGTGGAGAAAAATTTTGTCTGCAGTAACATCTTGAGTATTTCTGTAAGTCCAGCTTTTATACCCTGTAGAACTACAGCAAAAAATAAATGTTGGCTTTCCAATAGGTGATATTTTATAGTTGAAATCTTTATTGGTACATTACATATACACATCATAATTGCACTCCACAATGGGTATTTGTACCGTATCAGACACAACGTAATTCTCATTTTTTCCTATAGCCCTACCCACCCTACCAACCCCAACCCCTACATACATAAACTTTGTTTCCTTTCTTTTCTGATATAATCTCATTATTTTCCCCATTCCCTCTATTTCCCTTTGAGTATTTTCTATTTCACAATATATAGCATACAATTCTAGAACTCATTTACATCTTTATTTTCTCATACCAGGGAAAAGATGCAATATTTACCTATATGTGACATATATATTTTACTTAATGAGGATATCCTCAAGTATGTCCATTTATGTATAAATGATACAAACATCATTTTTTTATGGAAGAGTAATACTCCGTTGTGTAGAAAAACCATAGCTTTTTTATCCAGTCTAGTTGATGGACATTTGGGTTGTGTACAAGATGTAGCAATCACAAATGAACTACTATAAACATGGGTACACATATGTCACTGTGATATGAGTCCTTTAATTCTTGTGTGTACATATATATCAGGGTGATGGCTGGGTCAAATGGGACCTCCAATCCTAGATTTTTGAGGAATCTCTAAACTGAGCTTCACAGGGATTGTATGCATCTACAGTCCCACCAATAGTGGAGAAGGGTTTTTTTCTTCACAGCCTTGCCAATATCTGTTGCTGGCTAATTCTGACATGGCAACCATTCTTTGTGGAGTGAGATGAAATCTCAGTGTTATTTTCATCTGCGTCTCTTGAGTGACTAATGATGGTGAGCATTACTTCATATGTTTCTTAGCTGCTGTTACTTCTTCCTCTGGAAAATATCTGTTCATTTCAGAAGCCATTTTTGAATTGGGTCTTTAAATTTGGGTGGGATGATTTCTTTGAGCTCTTTATATATTCTAGATAGTAACCCTTTGTCTGAGGAACAGGTGGTAAATATTTTTCCCCACATTTTTGGTTGCCTTTTTGCTCTGTTGATGGTTTTCTTTGTTTTGCAGAAGCTTTTAAAATAATGTGGTCCCATTTTCTGATTTCTTCTACCAACTCCTGTGCTATAGACCTTTTGTTGAAGAAGTTCTTCCCTAAGCCAGTGTCTTCAAGAGGTTTACCTAACCTGTTTTGCAAGAGGTTTAGAGTGTCTGTTTTAATATTTAGGTCTCTTATCTACTTTGATTTTAGCTTGGTACATGATGAAAGAGTTAGATCTAGTTTTGGTCTTTGGCAAGTTAAAGCCCAGTTTTTCCAGCACCATTTCTTAAAGAGGCTATCTTTCCTCCATTGAGGATTTTTGGTTCCTTTGTCAAAGATGAAGTGGCTCAGTGTATCTGGACTAGTTTCTGGATCTTCTAGTCTACTCCATTGATCCTCAGGTCTGTTACTTTGCCAATACCATGCAGTTTTTATCACAGTGGCTTTACAGTATATTTTCAGGTTTGGAGTCGTAATACCTCCCACCATGTCCCTGTTGCTTAGAATTGCCTTGGCTATTCTAGGTCTTTTGTGGTTCCAGATGAAAGTTTGGATATTTTTCTCTAGATCTATGAAATGTGTTGTTGAGATTTCAAACTGGATTGCATTGAATGTGTAAAGTAGTTTTGGGAGTATAGCCATTTTGATGATATTGGTTCTTCCTACCCAGGAACAAGGTCTGTCTTTCCATTTTTTGATATCATTTTCTATCTCCTTTTTCAGATTACTATATTTTTCAGAGTAGAGGTCTTTCACCTCCTTTGTTAGATTGATTCATAGATATTTTATATTTTTGGGTGCTATTGCGAAAGGGACTGATTCCCCAATTTCTACCTCAGTGGGTGTACTGTTTGTGTATACAAAGGCTATTGATTTTTGAACGTTGACCTTGTAACCAGCTACGTGGCTAAAATTGGTGATTTGTTCCAACAGTTTTTTAATTGAGTTTTTAGGATCCTCTAGCTAGAATATGACGTCATCAGCAAATAATAATAATTTAACTTCTTCTTTTCCTATCTTTATTCCTTTTATTTCTTTCTCTTTTCTAATTGCTATGGCTAATATTTACAGAATTATATTGAACAGAAGTGGTGAGAGAGGACATCCTTGTCTTGTTCCTGATCTTAGTGTGAAAGGTTTCAATTTTTGACCATTTAGTATGATGCTGGCTGAAGGTTTCTCATAGATAGCTTTTATTAGTTTGAGATACAGACCATCTATTTCGATCTTCTGTAGGGTTCTGAACATAAATGAGTGTTGTATTTTATCAAACGCTTTTTCTACATCAATTGAGATGACCATATGGTTTTTGTCCTTGAACCTGTTTATGTAGTGTATGTTTATTGGTTCATGTATGTTCAACCATCCTTGCATACCTGCCCATGCTGGAAGAGCACCCAGGAACTGAGTGTAGCAGCGGGCTGCAGTGCAGAGGCAGCTTTTCAAGGTGGCGTTTGGTGCCATTGCATCCACCTTGAGGTAGGAGTTTGCTGGCCTCCAGGCCCACGCCAGAAGAGCACCCAGGGACTGAGTATAGCTATTGGCTGCTCTGTGGAGGCGACATTTGGTGCCACTGCAGTCGTGCCAGGGTTGGAGCCTGCTGGCCTCCAGCCCTACTCCAGAAGAGTGCCACGGACTAAATATAACAGAGGGCATAGCCGGGGAAGCAGCAACCCATGCCATCACAGTGAAGGAAGGCCAGAGTCTGACTTTCTCCATGTCAACTGCAGAAGCACATCCAGGGACTCTGTATTGGTAAGTTGGTGTGACTGTTGAAACATCAGGCAGTTCCATTGCAGCTCCACAGCGCCAGCAGCCTACTGGCCTCCAGGCCGACTGCACAAGTGAGCCCAGGACTCTGTACTGGTGAGCAGGCGGGCCCATTGGAACCTCAGGCAGCGCTACTGTAGCAGTGCAGGAGCCAAAGCCTTCCTGCCTCTAAAGCAGACTGGAGAAGGTGTTCTGATCCTATTGTTTGAGTGTCTCATATTTTCTCTTTGATGAAGGAATTTCTTCCAAAGATATTTTCATAAAGTGTGTAGTCTGAATTTGATAAATATAACATATTTGGGAGTCAGGAAGTTGTTTATTTAATGATAATAATTCATTAGAATTTACCTTCTTCTAATACCAACTCTCTAGATAAACACGAAAATTTATATTAAGTTTTATTTAATGAAAGAAATGGGCATGTGCAATACTTACTAGGCTGATGGTGCCCTTAGTTCACTAGTGTATGATCTTTTTTAATAAAACATATGTTATCCTCAAAGTATTTCACTTTCTGTCAAGAGCCTTCATACATGGTATATAAAAGAGGAGCCTTAATAGGAAATTGCCACTTTCCACTTGTGGTTATTTCTACAGTTAGATTATAAAGGCCACATAGACACCAGAGGGCAAACAGATGTTCAGTTTTCTGGGCCAAATTTGATCTTCTTCATTCTTGAACTAGCTTTCACCAGCCAGTGGTGGGTCTCTGTGTTTCTCTGCCTTGGGGGAGGGGGGGTGGTCTGTGATGTATGATCTTGTGTGAACTTGGAAAGAAAAGATGTAGGATTTGCCTTACAGATCTTCACTCAAATTTCTGTCATCTCTCCCTCAACTTATGAGCAATTTTCTGTTCAAAGGACAACTGTCACCTGCTAGGTCACAGAGGAAAGAAATTCTAGAAAATAAATATTGATTTTGCAGATAGATTTTACAGATGACCAAACTAAAATTGGCACTGACCAATAAAACAATAAGAATTCTAGCAGTAAAATAGAACAGCTTGATGAAACAAGCTAAAGTTAAATATTTTGAAACAACTTCAAAAACAGCCTGGTGGCAGGGGGCCGGGGAGTTAGCTCAGTGGTTCCGGCGCCTGTCTTGCAAGCGCAAGGGCCCGGGTTCGATTCCCCGGTAACCACATAACAATACTGGGTGTGGACCCACACCCACACCCAGCAGCAATCAGTACCACATACCACAGTGCCGGGCGTGGTGGCTCACGCCTGTAATCCCAGCACTCGGGAGGCAGAGGCAGGAGGATTGTGATGTGAGTTGGAGGCTGAGCTCAGGGCCAGCCTGAACCACAAAAGCGAGACCCTGTCTCAAAAAACCTAAAAAAAAAAAAAAAAAAAAAACCAGCCTGGTGGCGTATAGCTGATCATATATTTTTTTCTGTTATTAACATAAACAAAAAATAACAACAAAGTACATTGTTAATATATGATAAACACCAGATGTAAACTGAGAATGTAAGTCACAGCTATATCTGTTCAGATATCCCAAAATCTCAAATTTTCATTCCAATTGTAAAATTATATACACCAATTGATAGTATTATATACAGTATTAATACATATAATATTATATACACCAAATGATAGTATTTTATTGGCATCAGTCATTCTTCCCACAAAGTGATGTCCAATAAATTACACCTACTGATGTAGGGACATGATGGGCAGTGCTTTGGAAGTTCCATTGTTTGGAACTTACCCTTATTGTCAGTAGTATTTTGAAAATACTATTAGTAATTGGAAGCCAGGCAAAAAACAATTATATAACGATGACCCAAAAGGAAAATTTCTGAAATCTTGTCTATTCAATAATTTTCAGTTATTGATATTGGGAATAATAAGGGTCAAGTATTTCATCTTAAAAAATTCAAATGTAAAAATATTGGTACATAAATATAGGTAACTATGTGGTATCTAAACTATAATCTTGAAAATAATAAAAATTATCAAAATATATAAAGTTCAAATCAACCAGTGATTAACAATGAGATATTTTTAAATATTTGGAGTACAGTGTTTCTTACAAAGTGTTATTTTATAACTTTCCTGAAGTAGTATGGGTAGGAAATGAATCATCAAATGATTTAATAGTTACAAAGGAAGCAGTTTTAGTAGTCTAAATATCTGTTGAGTACTCAATTTTAAGCAAGCATGAGAATTCCATCATGTATAAATGAACAAAATACATCTGTTTTGGTCAGTTGTTTTTCAATATAATCTTTATGATAACATTTCTTCAATTGCAATTAAAATACAGCAGTTTGATCTCATAGCAATCATCAGGTGCACTGACACATATGGACTTACACCAGCACACACATGTAGTTATGACTTAATATAAATACTTCTAAGTAATTTCAATATGGACCTCAGTGGCTGTGTCACAGTATTTCATACACAAAATTTTAGTTGAAAAACCAACATATTGTTGCTGTTGAGTATAGTAGATTCTATTATTATGATATTAAGAATGATATTTGGAATATATATATATATATATATATAATATTAGTTTATTATCCAAAATTTAAAAAAATGTACAATTATTTAATCAGAGAAGTCTTTAATTAAAATATACTGTATGATGAAGCCTACTCCTTCAATTTAGCTCATATTCATCATATCCTTACCCAGTGATTTGTATTAATTTATCTTTACCTTGTGACAGTGCTCATGAATTTCTTGGAGAAATTTGAAATTAGAATCTTATTGCAAATCTAAGCAATCTTGATTGAACACTTTTAATGGTCCTTTTGTATTAGCATTAAAAGGGATTTGGGGCTTAAAAAATAAAGAAATCTAAATGCAAAGGCCAAATGTTATTACTGAGAAAACCACATTATGCTTCATACACTTTCACAGTAAGAACAAATTTTTTTTAGAGCTTAGGAAGGAAAATACTTTTGATAGTAATACTTATGATATAATTACACTATGATTATAATATTCAAAATGTAAAGTTTTTCAACAATGTCTAATGAAACATGCATTTTATAAGAAAGATATATAGTTGGCTAAAATTACATAAGATATTTATGATTAAATAGTAAAAGGATATTCTTATATTATCCAGTACAGAAGTCACTAATGTAGAAGATAAGATAAGAAATTGTCAAATCTGTGAAATATGGACATTATTGTTGCAGCTCCTGGATGTGGAAATTTAGAAAAAAAAAGAGATATTGCTTATTGAAGGAAAAAATGGAGTTCAGAATCTATTTGCATATCAATAATTTATTATTATACAATACTTCGTTGTGAGTAAAAAAATCAAAGACAAGAAAGCAAATATTAAAAACTGTTCATAAGAAATATGCTATTCAGTATCCCATCATTATAACAAAATACTTGATATAACACATGATGATTAGAAAATGATCATTTTAGCTCACAAATGTATGGGTTCCAGCTTCTGATCAACTGATTAAGGCAGCACATAGTGATGAGACTGTGTGACAGTGCAAAGTAACTTACATCATGCTTGAGAAAGCAAAGAGAGGAGAAATGATCAAGACCAGGGTCCTACAATCCCCTCTGAAGACACATTTGTAATGGCCTAATCTCTCAGTGCCCATCCCAGTAGCAATGTTCTGAAGACTAAGCTTTTAGCCATAAGCCTCTGAAAGACATTCAACGTCCAAACTGTAGCATTATGTCCCAGTACGCATTAGCCTGGGGCCATCTCTCCACGCAAAATTCCTTTAGTCTATCCCTAAGATTTCCTAAAGTCTTCACTACTCAAACACTGTAAGAAGTCCAAGACTGAAGTCTCTCTTGAGACTCAAGGCTCTGTAGAAAAACCAAAAACATATTACAAACTTCCAAGAAACAATTGTAGGATGGATGCAGGATATATAATGTCATTGTAAAAGTGATAAATAAGGAAATGCAAAGGAGGGCCATCCAAAGCAAATTTGAAATCCAGCAATGCAAACATTAGACCTAGTGTGAAGGTCTCCCACAGGCTCTGGCTTCTCTATCCCTACATCTGTGAGAGTTAAAGTTATGTGGTTACTCTTACATGCTGAATGATCCTTTCTCTGGTGAGTACATTTTAGAAGTTAAGTTACTTTCTTTCTTTCTTTCTTTCTTTTTTAGGTTCTCTTGGGTGAGGGTCCTTTGAGTCTCAAGTAACAAAATTTTGTTTAAATTATGTAAAGCAAGGTGGGGCTATGGGAAAAAATGAGAATTAAGTTGTGTCTTATACTGGTACAAATCCCCATTATGGAGTGCAATCATGATGTGTATATTTAATGTACCAATAAAGATAATTAAAAAAAATTATATAAAGCAAAAAAGTAATTGATAGGATAATAGAATTCTCAATAAAACTCAACAAAATGCCATTGACTGTTCCCCAAGATCTTTGCATTCTTTTTTTATTCCTATAGGAGAAAAAAGAAATGAATTTAAAGAAAAGAAAAAGAAAGAAGAAAAGAAATAAAGAAAAAAATAGAAGAAAAAATAGATTTAAACCAATCAGTTGCAAAAGTCATTCAGTGGAATTAACAATATTTTTTTCTATTTTCATATTTCAAAAAATTAAAAGAAAATAATTAATTCAGAACATTTCTTATAATTATTATGTCAATTATTTATTATTACAAATATGCAATACATAATATTTACATTCTTTATGTGGAGTTGGTAATATATATAACACACGTTAGACTGCATCAGTTTTTGTTGACCATGGTACATAGTTTTGTGAATGAATTAGGAGAAAAGATGCTAATTTTCTTCAACAGCAGATCCCAAAGTACCTTTTAAAATTTTAGTTAATATTTAACCTGAACCATTGGAAAGGTTAAAATAAATCATTAGAAACAATGAATCAAATTGTGCAAGTATAATACAGTTGTAAGTTACTTCATGATGAGGAAATTATTTTTTTCCATTTAGTGTGAACACTTATCATGGCACATATTCTTTTAACTTTTGTAATATACAGCACAGTTTCATTACTAAAGGTTCAGGTGGTATAGTGATGCTTTATAAATTAATTCTCTAATGTACTTGAAACTTAATATCTGTTAAATTGCAAATTCTGAATTTATCTTATTTACTTGGCAACACCAGTGAACCGTCTGTTTTTAAGATGTGGCCTGTGTCATATAACTAGGATTAAAGGAACATGTGTGTTCTATGACTGGCTGATTTCATTTAGTATGATGTTTTCCTTATGCTGTTATATATGGGAGAATTTCCATATTTTTAAAGGTTGGAAAATATTATATGGTATAGATACACAATGTTTTCTTTTCCTATTCATTTATCTGTTGATAGATATGCATGTTCTTTCTTCTCCTTGGCTACTGAGAATAGTGCTACAATCAATATGTGAGTATAAAAGGTTATCAAAAAATCTGACTTCTGGTATAAGTATATCCATTTTCATCTTTTTTAGTTCCTTTGATTAGAATCTCTTTTACTTCCTTGCAGATTAAATCTGTGCATATTCTTAAACAGAAAGCGACTCTTTTATAGATAAAATATAATTGAATCAAAAATGTTTTTTCTCATTTAGATTATCTAGGACTTTCGATTGAGAAATTAATTCATCCACTGCGGGCAAGATTTTAATTTATATTTATATTCAGAGTTGATAAAAGGAAGTCAACCAAGAGAGATCAGATTTTTATGTAAGTGTATAAAAAAGTGACATTTTAAAATATATAATATTTAAGAAAATTTGACACATTAAAATATCTAATATGTTTGTAGCCTAGTGATTCAATGTTGATCTTTTTTTTTTTATTTCCCTTGAGACAAAGACTTTCTATGTAGCCTGGATTGGCTTTGAACTTGCAGCAATGCTACTGCCTCAACCTTCCAAATGCTGGGATATAGACATGCACCCCTACTCTCTTCTGTACTGTCTTTAAATTATAAGAATTGTTTTTAGGTGTTTAAAAACAACACAAATTGAACTAAGCATCTTTAAATATTTAATTTATATGATTATTGAGATTTACAATTCTCTGGTGATTTCTTAATTAAATATTTTTTAAAACATCTTTTACTTATATCAGCATATTTGTAATACACAATGACTAGAGTCATTTAAGGAATTGGTGCAAGTACATAATATATTTCAAAATGCCTCTATTTTCCTACAAGACTCAAGCTCATTGTTCTTTATGGCAAATAGTTCTCTATTATTTATTAATATATTTTCTTTAACCATTCATCTGTTGATGAACATAAAGCTTGTTTCAAAAAGTTTGTTGTTGTGAACTGTGATATTAGACATGTGGGTATTTATGTACCACTATGGTATTATGTCTTTAAGTATAGTATGATGTCTTTAACTCTTTTGGAAAGATATTTAGAAGGAAAAAATATGGATCAAATAAGATTATTTCTAATGTTTTGAGGACTCTCTATCCTGATTCCAATATGAGTATATTGATTTATCCTCCCACCAACACTGAAGATGGGTTCCTTTCTCCCCACAGCTTCACCAGCATTTGTTATTAGTTCATTTCTCAATGAAAGTCTTTCTTTGTTGAGTGAAGTAGAATCTCAGTGCTGTTTTAATTTGCATTTCCTGAATGACCAGCAATGTTCAACTTGTTTTCATGGGTTTGTTAACCATTCAAATCTCTTCCATTTTTATTGGTTCACTATTTTAAATGGGTGGATACTTCTTCAATATTTAATTACATTTTATCCTTTACTATGAAAAAATACAATATTGCATTTTAAAATTGCAAATAAAAGTTCAGAATATAATCTTAATTAAATAGTAAAACTGGTATTTTTAACACATTTGTATAATACTAACTCTATGTAATATTTATTCTATGCTGACCTGTTTTCAAGTGTACCAGAACCCTCATAGTGATAACAGACACTGAAGTGTCTCAAGAATCGAGGAATTTCTGCATAAGCCCAAGTGGGAAAGACTGGGTCTTGGAGTTGAACACTGCAGCACCTTCCTGCCTTTATTCTCTACTCTTTCCTGTTTGTTGATTTTCTCTTTAGACAACAGTTTCATCTCTCTGACAGAAGAGTTTTGAGAAAATGATTGACAAATACGTTATGCCTAAATCAATGTATGACAAACACGAAACAGAAGTTTTGGTTTCATTTGCAATTAATTTGAGATACAGATGAAGGACGCATTTTGTTCCATCCTGTAGATAAAAGTATCAAATTGGCATGGCTGTATGTCTGGTCCAATTTCAATCATGGGCCAAATGTGTTACAAGTAGGAACACCAGGAACTATAATTGGAAAAGACCATTTAAAAAAGAATACATTGAGCAAATAGATAAATAGTTCAGGCCCAATCTCCAGTTTCAATCTTAATATTAAATCTTTTTTGTTTACCTGTGTTTAGTTGCTATCCTTTAAGTGTCTTACTTTAAATTCATAAATCAGAAGAGTGAAGCTACAAACTTTAATATGCACAAGGCTTATCTCTTGAAATATACTTCCTAAAGAATTTTTTTTCTCATTATACGCAAGGTTTTCATCTTAGGATCTTCTAGATCACAGGTTCCATAAGTTCTCCTACTGCACATGTCATAAAACAAATAATTCAAAATGGTATTAAAACAAGTTTGGAATTTTACTTTAATTTCCAAGTCTAAAAGACATATATGAAGAGTCAAAATTAAGTAATGTAAAACCCACATGGAATGTGTAGAACTTATTTGAAACATGACACACAAAAAAATCGGTTTATAATAGTTCTCTGTAGAAAAGATCAGGAAAGCTATATGTTCCATATTATATGATATTGAAGATTTACTGTTAATTTTATAACTATAATAATCACATTCTAGTCACATTTTAAGAAAGATTTTCTGTGGTACCAACTATCTCACCTCTGTTATTTGGTCCCCAATCTCCACCACCATTTCTGCAGTTCATGTTTGAAATAAATTAATTGCTTCATCCCCCAGACTATAGTAAAGGTAATTAAATTGCTTCTAATCTTTCAGGGGAAAAAAAGTTTAAAATGTGCAGAAAAGTTGCAAAAAGTAAAAAATCAAACTTCTATTTGAAGTATGGAATGTTAGATTACTATTTTCCACCTTGGGTAGTTAAGCTGGTGGCAATGTATGTGGCTATATTGGAAAAAATATGTACTTGGTTCATACATGGTTTAGTCCATTAATCCCTCTAACATTAGCACAGAGTACATAGGTTGCATCCTTTGATTTTTCCACATGTGCATTACACACCTGGTTTAGACATTCCATTTTGAGTTCCCTGCTCTTATTGAACATTTTAACTCCATTTAAGTAGTAGAAAAGGCTTAGTAAAGTATCTTCTAAATCATGACATAAATCACAGTGCCCTTCTTACTCCAGACACTGACAGTTTTGAATGGGTAATTCACCAAAATTTTTCTCATTTTTTGTCTCTCAGAGTGAGGGCTTACAACATGTCCTTCCATATGTGCAGGAAAGCCTCTCAGTATCTTCTGCTCCAGGGAAGGCTCTATCTGCCAGGAGCAACACTGAACTCAGTAGCTGTCAAGGATGACTTTTCAGCCACTGAGAGTTGTAAGCCAACTGGCTTCCAACTCATATTCTTCTATGTGTGTCATCACCCAAAAGCATTTATGAGTTGCCAATTTATTCAGGCAATGGAGCATGGTGAAACAGACCAACTTGATCTTTGATGAATTCCTCTCATTATAAACACAATCACTCCATTGGACAAATTATCTTCTGATTATTTCACAAGATGAGTGTCATGTAAAAAGTAGAATATTATTTGGTATAATTTAAAAAGTGCCCATTGTGTTTAAAATAAATCTTCACATTAAGGTTTGTGACCAAAATTAACAATAAAAGTATTCTGCATTGTTGTTCATTAATTTTCAAGTATAATAAGGTACAAGAGGAGGACTTCAATTAAACAAGGCAAAATGACTTTAAATAAAGTGATTAAAAATTACTAAAGGAAGAAAAATCAAGAAGTCTAAAAATATTGAAAGAGACAAAAGAAAAAAGTTGAGAAGAAAGACTAGAATGAATAATGACAAAGATGAGACTAGAGAGGGAAAAAGGAATAAAGAAAGGAGCTCAGATGACTGAAATCATAATGGGAAGTGCAAAAAGAAGCCCTGGGTTGGAAAGTATTCTTACATTTTAACTTTTTTTTTGTCTCTATGTCCACACTCAGGAACTGACCATGGCATTATCTCCTGTGTTTACCCTGGGTTTTTATATTGTGATCTCAAAACTTTACTTATTTAATGTGATGTTATAGACTATAATTCCAACACTCTGAGAAGTTGAGGCAAGAGAATTAGGAGCATAAGCCTGGCCTGAGTAATTTACCAATATATGGAGACTTTGTTTTGGAAGAACGAAAGGGAGAGAGGGAGAGAGAGACAGGAAAAAGAGAGAGAAGTGAGAGATAGAGACAGACAGGGAGAGACAGACAGAGGAAAAAGAAGGAGCTCTTTGATGATGCCCCTGAACATGGGTTGTGACTTTTAGAAAATGTTAACATAAAAACGTTATCTCTGCTAAAGAACTGACTTCTTGGGTCACATTATTTTAATTCCTAAAAAATAACCATTCATATGTATATTTTCTACCATAAAATTGCATTTGTTCTATGTGTATATATGACACATATATATGCACATATATATGTGCATACATATTTACATATAAAAAACTAGTAAACAATGAAATTTTCTCTTAAAATTCGTATCTGTTCAATATGTTACCTGAGATTTTAGCTGGAGAAATCAATCAAAAGAAAAAATAAAAGGGATAAGTATAGGAAAGGAAGAAGCCCAACTATCCTTATTTGCAGATGATATAATCTTTTACATAGAAAACCCCCCAAATACCACCAAAAGATGCACAGAGAAGGTGGCCAAATCATCAGTCTTTATGAGACTGTTGGGGGAAGTGGTGCAGAGACTGAGGCCCAGGAGCCCCAATTTCATATGCCTGGGGTGAGCCCCGAAGTCTTTAGAATCTCCATTTCCTCATGGGCCAGACTGGACATGACCGTTGGATGGTGACGACCCTCCAGAGACACCACTTACTTGTTTATGAACACTGAATAGTGTCTCCCTGTGATTAATCAACTTCGATCTGCATGCTACTGCTCTTATCATACACAGGAACTGATAGAGCCATGTCATGAATGGCTGTTTTGGTCATGCTTTTAGCTTTTTGTTTTGTTTTGCTGTTGTTGTTGCTGCTATTGTTATTCTTTTTTTTTTTTTTCTGACTCAATTTTCTTTTTTTTTTTTTCATTTCTCTACTTGCTGTTGCTGAATCTGTTCAATTTTTGTTTTTTTCTCCTTTCAATTGCCTTTGTTTTTTATATAAGAGAAAAAATAGTCTGTTTGCCTGTTGCTATTAGGTACTCCTAGTCTTCTCTTGCTCTTTCATCATCCTCTGTCATCCAGTCAGAATTCATAACAAAAGTTAAAAAGCTTCAGTCTTTTCCAATTTATTTTCTGTCTGAAATATTGTAGGAGGGTGGATAAAGTGTCTAGTGGGCCTATCATTCTTAATGGGTTTTGTCTTATATTTGTCCTTTTTTTTTTTTTTTTTTTTTTTTAGGTTTTTGGAGACAGGGTCTCACTTTGTGGTTCAGGCTGGCCCTGAGCTCAGCCTCCAACTCACATCACAATCCTCCTGCCTCTGCCTCCTGAGTGCTGGGATTACAGGCGTGAGCCATCACGCCCAGCATTGTGGTATGTTGTACTGGTTGCTGCTGGGTGTGGGTCTCCACACCCAGTATTGTTATGTGGTTACCAGGGAATCAAACCCGGGTCCTTGCACTTGCGAGCCAGGCGCCGGAACCACTGAGCTAACTCCCTGTCCCTGTCCCTTTTATCTCTGTTTTCTTCTTGCATCTATAAGATTTCCAAGGTCTATGTGATCTCTACAGATCTTCTAACCCTATTTCTAATCTATCCCTCTACCATTTCTCTACCTCCCCAACACACTAGGTGACCTTTTATTCCCAAAGGGTAGGGCTGCTATGTTGATTGACCTGCATTTGGAAACACATTTCTAACTAGTTCTAAATTTTGGCAACAGCTGTAACACAAGAGATTCAAGATATCAGGATAGTAGTTACCAAAACTTATAATTTCCTTTGCTGTGTTTGATACTGTTTATGATACTAATTGTATAATATCAGTAAAGATAATGTGATTTTTCTGTTCAAATACCTCCCATGTTGTATCAGAACTGAGATTACTTAAGGGCTATTACAGATCCAAGGAGGACAACTTAGGAAGTAGCCATCTCCTAAGGGATCTAAATATTATGAGGAAAAAGACTTGCAGTATAAAGGGAGGAATTGTCACCAACACAGAGGAAGTCCACAGCACAATAAACACCTACTTTGAAAATTGTACTTCAATAAAGTGGCAAACGTCAGAGAAATGGATAGATTTCTAGACCTATAAGAACTTCAAAATTTGAATGAAGAAGATATAGACATGTTACACATCCCAATATCAATGAGTTAAATTGAGAATATAACAACAACAACAAAACAACCAACCAAACAGAAATTCCTAAAAAAAAAGAAAAGCTCTAGTCCTGATACCTTTACTGCTGAATACTACACAGCTTTTAAAGAAGAGTTAGTACCACTATTTCTTTTAATTATTTTGTGTAAATCTCTAACAGAGGAATGGATGGGTCAAGTGGGATTTCTAATCCTAGGTTTTTGGGGAGTCCTCACACTAATCTCCATAGTGGTTATACCAGACTGCATTGATTCCTGTTCTGATCTTTATAATTTCCTGCCTAGTACAAGCTCTAGGTTTGTCTTGCTCCTCTTTTTCAAATCTAATGCTAAGTTCAGCATTGGATTGTTTATTTGAACTTGCTCTGTTTTTCTCTTGTAGGCACTCAAAGCTATGAATTTTCCTCATAGAATTGATTTCATTGTGTCCCATAAGTTGTACTGTGGTTACCATTTGATTATAAAAACTGTTTCATTTCATTTTTAATTTCTTCTCTGACTGATCAGTTGTTCAGCAATATGTTATTCAATTTCCATGTGTTTGTAAGGATCTTGGAGTTTTTTTTTTTTTTTCCCTCCAATTTCAAGGCACTGTGGTCTGATAAAATGCAAGGGATAACTTCAATTCCTTTGTATTTACTTAAAGATGTTCTATGCACTAGCATGTGGTCTATTTTGGAGTATGACGTATGTGCAGCTGACAAAAATGTATATTCTTACTTTGTAGGTTGAAATATTCTGTAGGCATCTATTAAGTCCATTTATTCAAAGGTTTGGTTCAGTTCAACTATTTAATTATTAAATTTTGACCAGCTGATTGACAGTGGAGTGTTAAATTCCCCTACTACTATTGGATTAATGTTTATCTGGATTTTCACTTTCATTAATAGTAGTTTTATATAGTTGGGTGCACTGGAGTTTGATGCATATATATATTTATGAATGTCAACTCTTTCCCTTGGACTGTTACTTGTATGAGAATATGGTGTCCT
>PVIR01018948.1:0-32833 GCA_004026965.1 Petromus typicus | reverse complement strand
TTTTAGGTTTTTGGAGACAGGGTCTTGCTTTGTGGTTCAGGCTGGCCCTGAGCTCAGCCTCAAACTCACATCACAATCCTCCTGCCTCTGCCTCCCGAGTGCTGGGATTACAGGCGTGAGCCACCACACCCGGCACTGTGGTATGTGGTACTGGTTGCTGCTGGGTGTGGGTCTCCACACCCAGTATTGTTATGTGGTTGCCAGGGAATCGAACCCGGGTCCTTGCGCTTGCGAGACAGGCGCCGGAACCACTGAGCTAACTCCCCGGCCCCCAGTGCTGACTTATTTTTACACTGATAAATTTTTTAGCATATCTTATGGGTGACCTCATTAAGAACCTTATGTCTTTGCTTTCTATGAAATTGGCAAGCTTTTAAAAAATCACTACATAAAAATATATATTATATAAAGAGTATCATATAAATGTTTAATTAATATATAATATATTACATGTAAATATATTTATTTATATTTTTTAGATATAGTGAATTTTTTTTTTTTTTTAGGTTTTTGAGACAGGGTCTCGCTTTGTGGTTCAGGCTGGCCCAGAGCTCAGCCTCAAATTCACATCACAATCCTCCTGCCTCTGCCTCCCGAGTGCTGGGATTACAGGCGTGAGCCACCACGCCCGGCACTGTGGTATGTGGTACTGGTTGCTGCTGGGTGTGAGTCTCCACACCCAGTATTGTTATATGGTTACCGGGGAATCGAACCCGGGTCCTTGCGCTTTCGAGACAGGCGCTGGAACCACTGAGCTAACTCCCCGGCCCTAGATATAGTGAATTTTTAAAACTCAGAGAAATAGGTGCTTTTGTTCACTGTTGGTGGACTCTGGGTAGTACATCGGAAAGCCAACTTGCAGTCACACACGTGAGTACATGTCTGCACTGAGCTTATGTGCGCACAACATGAACAGAGGCCTGTGCATGCATAAAGGCATGCATACATCTGTGGTTTTGGCCAATTTCCAAATATTAAAAAGTCCATAAACTTGACAGAATGTTCATTATGTTAATTAGGAGCAACCAATACCTATATTTAATGGGAAAGTTGACTAAGCTACATTAGTGAGACAAGGGCTGATAAAATACTCAAAGATATAGTGGAAATATGGGTGGCATACTGAAAAAGTGTGTTACTACTGTACCTTATATTAACATTACACTTGTCTGTGTCAGAAAAGGTACAAAGTATCTGCTTCACCTAAATGTTACCAATGCAGCCCCATCTGTGAAGACTGAATTTGTAAATGGACTTTTACTTGATCCTCAGCTTCCTCTATCTCCCACTCTCTCTACCAAGAATGTATATGACACATGTAATGATAGATAGGGGGAGAATACAAGTTTCTTGCTGTCTGTACCCTCTGACCCCACAGTTCTAGTTTGAGGATAACATCCCACCTAAGGGAAGAAACAGGTAAAGATGAATGTACAGCTGTGCTGTTTTCTGACTTGGTCATAAAGACAGCTACTAGAAACAGCTCAAATCGCCAGGGATAGGGAACTGAGCGGAGCTTTTCAAGGCATTCAGATGGTGGAGTATTGTATAATCTTTAAAATCAGGCTCCCGTGAGTACTAAGAATAAGAAAGGCTTATAATGTACAGAACCAAACAGGCTATAGATAGCTAGACAGACACAATGTAATAAAACTCTGACTGCCTAGACAGGATACACATGAACATGTTAACCTAGATTACCACGACATGGTGAAATTACTTGGATAGGACTTTGGAGTTCCTTTTTAATAACTATCTATATCTTTTTTTTTTCTTTTTAGTTTTTTGAGTTTTTTGAGACAAGGTCTCGCTTTGTAGTGCAGGCTGGCTCTGAGCTCACTATGTAGCCCAGGCCAGTGTTGAAATGACAGCAATCCTCCAGCCTCTCGAGTGCTGGGATTATACTCGTGAACCATCACGCCCAGCACTGTGGTGTATGGTACTGATTGCTGATGGGCATGAGTCACCATGCCCAGCATTGTTGTATGGTTATGGGGATTGAATCCAGGCCCTTGCCCTTGCCAGGCAGCTAACTTCTGAGCTATTCATTACTTAATTTATGTATTTAATTTTGCAGTGCTAGGGACTGAACTCCTGGGCTTCCAGGCTGCGCTGCACCCTTTCCTTTTTTTAATTTCTAAATTTCTGGACAGGGTCTTGCCCTGCCGGGCTTGAACGCACTGTCCTTCTGCCCCAGGCCCGGGGAGCGCCGGGTCAGACATGTTCTTCGAGTCACAAGTTGCCGTCAGTCTGTGCGTGCACCTCACCGTTAGACCGCTGAGCTGAAGTTTCTCTTTCACTCCCTGAAGCTGTCTGCCAGGAGCAGGGAGAATCCGACCGAAAGTCGCGCTCGCCCTGGGGGCGTTTCCAGGGCCTGGGAGGGCCCGTCCCGCCCGTATCCCGGAGCAAGGCTGCCGGCCCCGCAGGCCGCGCCAGTCGCTCCGCGGGGTTCGGGTCGCCCCTCTGCACAGCGGCCCCGGCGCGCACGCGCCTCCCGCGGTCGGAGAGGGCACCTGTGAGCCCGGGGCCTCGGAGCGTCTCAGCTGCGAGGGCGGAGCAGTGCGTTTCCTTGTGGGCAACTGTCTCAAACCGAGAGGGACAGACAGAGGCGTCTGGAGCTTTGGGACTCTTCCTGCGTCCCTCAACTCCAGTCAAACGAAAAGCAACAACGCACTCGCTGATCTCACGCGCGACCGCGTCCAACGCCGCTCGCAATCCGCAGCGCCCGCACCACCGCCCATCAGGCTGCGTCGCCTAGGGGCAGCGGGAGCCGAGGACTTTCTCGGCTTTAGAAAAGTGTTTTTTTGGTTTTTGGTTTTTTTTCCTTTTTTTTTTTTAGTTTCACTTTTTTATTCTGGTCCTGGGATTGGACTCGGCGCAGACTTGCCAAGCAGACATGGCGTCACTGAGCTGCAGCCCCAGCCCTACCCCGGGATCTTTAAGTGCTGGGGACACCGTAAGGAGGACGCCTGCATCCGGGCCGCAGTGCGGCGGACAGACGCGCGAGAGAGTCCCCCTGGGGGGTGCGGGGGAACGCGGGGGGCGCGGGCCTCACCTGAGCTGGCTGCCCTCCGTGTAGGTGGTGCGGTAGAAGCCCACAAGCGAGCCGTCCAGCCGGCCGGCGAACTGCAGGCGCAGGCTGTACTGAGCGGGGGGCAGCTGCTCGGCCGCCTGCAGCACCACGAACTCCTGCGCGCGGAACTCGAAGCAGCGCTCCACGCGCAGCTGGGTGCCAGCGGCCGTGCGCAGCTCGGGCACGCTCGTGAGCCGCGTCTCGCGCAGGTGCAGCCACAGGTAGCTCGTGGAGGCGGCCAGGCGCAGCAAGATGGTCACATTGCCCGAGTAGGTGTCCTGCTCCAGCTCCGGCTGCACCTCCAGGTCGTAGTGCTCGGGGCTAACCCAGTCCGGCAACCTGAAGTTCGCCCACGGCCCGCTCGAGTCCTCGCTGGCCGGGCATGCGTTCTCCTCCTGCGGGGGTGCCTCCGACGGTCCCGCAGTGGGGGCCGGGGGGGCCGGGGGCGTCGGGGGGGCCGGGGTCTCTGGCACCTGCCCAGGTTCGTCCGCAGGATCGCACGAGCGGGTCAGGCCCACGGACAACCCCACAATGAGCCCCACGGCCACCACCACCGCGCAGATGATGGCCACGTGCTTGGTGCGGATGCAGTACCGCCGAGAGTCCTCTTTGTCTGCGAAGTTCATTGTTGCAACCCAGGCAAAAGTCCCTCTAGAGGACGTAGGATGTCGATGTGACCAGGCTGTCAGCAGACCCCTCCCCGAGCCTGAAAAGGAGCCTGGGCTGGTGTCTGGCTCCCTGCCCCTCTGCCTGTAGCCTGGAGCCCTTCCACGCCTCCAGGCCCGGAGGAGAAGGCTGTGCTGCAGAGCCCGGAATCCTTATAAACCACAGCCCACCCCTGACACATACACACCCCCTGCCTGGGGCCAGTTAAATATAAAACAGGGCTGGCTTTATCAGCCAAGGGAGGATGGGATTTTTTTGCCAAAGCTTAGTCAGCAGCTTTCAAAGGAAAGCATTTGGCTAAGAGATGCGTTAACCAAAGAAAACCTCAACCTTTGCCATGAAACCTGGGTGTCTTCCTGTTGCTTACAGTGGCTGCGGAAGGCAAGGCCATCTTGAATTTCACTATTCTGTCAGGCCGTCTGCCAGAGAAGCTGAGGGTTTTATTCTTTGCCCCATAAACTGTAAACATCCCAGTGTTGGGGCTGAGGATTTAGCTCAGTGGATCCGGCGCCTGCCTTGCAAGTGCAAGGGCCCAGGTTCAATCCCTGGTAACCACATAAAACAATGCTACACGTAGAGACTCATGCCCATCAGCAATCAATACCACATACCACAATGCTCGGCATGGTGGCTCACACCAGTAATCCTAATACTTGGGAAGCAGAGGCAGGAGGATTGCTGAGTAAGAGGCAGAGCACAGGGCCAGCCTGAACTACAAAAAGCTAGACCCTGTCTCAAACAAACAAACAAAATCCCAATGCCTAATGCTGCCTTGGAAAAACCTGTCCTGGAGCTGGTGTTGGGACTGATTCATAAATTCCAGGGGCATCTGGGGAGGGAGGAAATCTTGGTGGAATTGGTAAGGTAGGGAAGCAGATCCTGGTCACCCCCAAAGTAGTTCAGATAAAAGGGGGAGCATGAAAAAATGAGGGGAAACAGTGGGGCAGTGGGAGGGAAAGACTTGTCTCGAGTTCATCTCCTAGGGAGTCTGGCATCTGTAGACTTTGCTGTCATTTGTAAGAGCTGATTACAAACTGAATGTTTGTTTAAATTATAAAAAAACACTCCTACTCATATCAAATGCAGACATCTTACTGTTCTTGCCATCTCTGGAGTCCTCTTTCCTGAGGACTGCTGTCCACCACATGTAATAGAAAGGCAGGTCTGCAAAATGTGACTTTGGGTCCCCGTCCACCTTGCTCTCCCATCTGGTGCTGAGACTTCTGGCTCTGCCCCAAGGTCAGGATGACCTTGGAAGAGGCATTCTGAGTCAACAGAGCAGGCAGCCAGCAGAGCTCAGCTGAAGACAAAGGAAGGACCGAACTGCTCAGACGACTGACCGTGTGTGCTGGAGGGAGGGAAGTTTTAGGAGATTCATGGCAACGTGTGATAATGTTTAAATTTAAACAACTCAGGTTGTATTTTGCGATCATACTTCATAAGTTTGAATCAGAATCCAGATGCAAGACTTGGCCTCCGGGGAGATCCACAATCAATGAAAATCTTTTGCATTGAGATGACAGGGAATGGGGGTCACAGAGCCCCTGTATTTCTGGGTGGCTTGGGCCCAGGTACCTGGACCTTGCTGATAGCAGCCATACAAAATAATTATAAAAACATTGAGAATGTTTGGTGGCCAAGCACTCTCCAAAGTACTTCACAGGGGCTGTGCAAATCCCCACTTCAGAGGCGGTGTGAGGAATAGTTAGCACGGTTGTCATTGTTGAAGGTCACACAGCTGGTAAACCGAGAGTGAGGTTTAGACCTATGTTGTGTGAGTCTAAAGGCCAGGTAGGTGCTACCCTGCACCAGGGCCTTCTCCAAAGAGGAGATGTGCCTGAGGATTAAGGAACTACAGAAACAGCATTTCTCTGAGTGTGATGGGTGAGTATTAACAAGGAGCAGAACAGTGACTCCGGGTTAGCTGAAGCCATCTGTCCTACTGTTCCTTCTTCCTCAGCCTCCAGACAGTGATACAGAATGAGCCTCCCAGAAGGAGACACTGGGAAGTGATTCCCACACTTAGTGGACAGAATTGTTGTTCTGTTTTTTTGGTGAAATAGTTACTGAGAGTGAGAACTGCTGTCTGAAACTCTAAATTACAAACTAAACAAAGAAAAATGCCAAAGGAATCTAAGGCAAAACAGACCATTGTACTCTTTTCTCATAAAAGAAGAGAAAGAATTAAAAAGGAGATAAAAGTTTTTCTAAATCCCAAGTCCATCTTGTAGTGATTAACTTCACAAGCAATTCTAAACTTTTTCAGCTCGCAGAATGTTTGCCTCTGCAAATCGACTTCATGGGTTTTACTACGTGAAACACCACTTTTATTGCAAAGAGCACCCAATATTTCACTAAGGGTTTAATGTGCCCAGTATTTTGTTGTCTGTCTCAAAAGCAAAATGTAGATCAAGTTTACCTTAATATAATGAAAGGAAAAATGAAAAAGAAAAGCATTTGGGAGAATGTAAATATGTTAGCATAAATTATGTTAAGCTGGACACATTCTTTTAAAAAAAAATCTCAACTGAGCAAACACGCAGACGAAAGCGAAATCAACCTGGCAGGCAAGGTCAGTGGTCTCACCCCAGACCTCAGGGTGGGGAGATACATGGGGGCTGGGCATGACCACCTGCTCCACACCCTCCACTCTGCCTGAAACGCCACCTATAAAAGTGTGATTATTTTTGCGAGAAAAAAACCAAAGTGTGTCAAATACACATGAGGAATATGTGCACACAAATTTGGAGCCCAGGCTCCTACCTTAGTGCCAGCTCACGGAAGCTGCTGAGCTAGTGAAGGGCACAACCTTACCAGCGCCAGTGAGCCTGGTGGCCTGATGGACAGAAGCAGAATGCACAGGCGCAGGAGGGGAGATGGGCAGCTGTGCCACCACCTCTGGGCCACAGCAGTGTTACTGTAAAGCCCGCTAGCTCTCTGATGCCCATGCTTCCGCTGCAGCAGGGCCTGCCGTCGCCTGTCACAGACACTGGAAGACCCAGGCCTTGACCTTGATGCTCATCAAGGCTGTCCTAGGGGGAGAAGGAGGAAAGATCCTGTTCCTACATAGAGTCCCAGTGCCCACCTAGCTTACACAGCTGACTTGGCACACCTGGGGTAGAAAGACTGCCACATACACAGTCTGGAGAGGCCATATCCAGTGGGGACAGTGGAGTGAGTGAACGGCCATTCCCCTCTGCTCCCAGACCAGTGCCGGGAACCAGAGGCCAGCATCCCTGGCAGACTGCTTGTAGCTTGCCATCCCTGTCTTGGGCCACTCTGTGTGGCTCTCATCCTCCACTTCACGTACAAAGTCCAGTGTCTGTCCCCCATGTGACATACAATAAATGCTTCCTGATTACTTACCTAAAAATGAGTCCATAAATGAAGCCAGGGAAAGAACTCCAAGAGTCCAGAGCGGGAAGGGCTCCCGGCTATGAATGCCAAGAATGCTGAGGTGAAATAAAATCAGTTCAAATTCCAAGATGGGAAAGATACCAGTGGAGTCAAGGACTGGACACCAAATGCAGCCAAGCCTGGGTGAGCCCCTCCCTGTAGCGGGCGGCCAGAGCCCGGCTCCAGACACCAGGCCAGGCCCACTCCTTCTGCACCTGCAGCCCATCATGAAGTTCTTCTGTTAGGTCTGGAAGGGACACCCTGCAGAGGCTCTCGAGCACCAAGGCACCCAAAAAACATGACCAGCGCTTGTCCTGTGCTGCCATTACCTGGCTGGCCCGTTGGTCCTGTCAGTGGGTCTGCGCCAAGTCCTGGGATTGGAGCAAGCGAGACTCATGGTGAAGAGGCAGAACAGCATGGCACAGGGCCTGGCAAGGCCTGTATGGAGGGATGGGAGGCCAATCACGTCCTGTCCCCCCCACACACACACTTAGCTCAGCACCACCCAGGACACCCCATCTCCAGCCCCACGTCAAGCCAGGTCTTTCCAAATGTAGAGGCTCGGTGTGGAGATCAGAGGGCGCCACGGCCTTGGCTGAGTCTGCAGTCTAAACCTGCGCTGGCCTGTGCTGTGCGGTTTGTACCTTTAATACCTTTTATTCAGAATTGGGGTTACCCTCCCCCCACCCTCCCCGGGCCACTGCTCTTTCACTTAGATCGCTCCACAAATACTTGTCAGCTCAGGAGATACTGACTTTTCACGGCTACCTTCTAAGGAAGGAATTGCAGGATGAACGATAAAACAGTGGGAGAAGGATCAGTACATGCCCTGGAAGGCAAGATCCCCACTCGGTTCTCACCATGGAGAGGTTTAAAAAAAAATTCAGAAAAGCAAGCAGAACAAAACAAGAGGATTTATTGTTTCTATCATTTTTAACTGCTTTTATATTGAGTTCCTACATGCGCCGTGTTAGACTGGGAAAAAGCACCTGGATATAGAAACAACAGGAGAAAAACAGCAGTGATGATATATATAATCTACATCCCTGTTGCTGTATGAACTTCAGAAGTGTCTCTGTATACTTTCCCATGCACTAAATATGAGCTCTGTTTTGCAAGAGAGTTTCTACAGTTCCTCTGGCGCACAGTTCACTCGATGCCATTTCCTCTCAGCCTCTGTAGCATCAGAACTCTTGCCAGCACATCCCCTGCCTGCAGAAGTCTCCAGAACCTGCCGGTGCAGGGCCTGCTGGGTGTCCTCTGCCCCACAGAGCCAGTGGGGCGAGCCCTTAGGTGATTTCGAGTAAAGTCCCCACGAGTTCCCATGGACTTGCTCCTCACGTAGGGAATATTAACTGCTTCTTCCAGAGGGAAGGCCTGGACTTTTCCACAGTTATTTATTAGCACTAGCTATTTGTTTTGAGCATTTCTTTATTACCACATTAATTGTAACAAATAAAGTTGTCTTTGGTCGTTGTTTTCCTTGGAAGTAAGACTACATTAGGATGCAAATCCACATGGCTCTTGGGAGTGCGTCTCTGTTCGTGGGACCCCTGTCTCTGTCACCAGACAGGATGCAGTAAGGTCCCCCAGGAGGATCTGGAGGCCTCAGCTCCCAGTTATAGGCATCAAAGAGGAGAACCACAGGTTACCTCAACAAGGGGCACAGATGGATTTACAAGGCAGAGGTGAAGAGTTCGCACTCTGAGAAACAGTGTGGTGCTCAAGTGGAGGTGTGGCGTGGCCGCCTCTGGGGTGCCTGCATGTTGGTGACATCGGTATGTGCTTTGCTGTCGGCCAGGGCTCTGGGACTGGCTGGTCAGAAGTGTCTGAGTTACCTCCTCCCTCCTCCCTGAGACACAGTGCCCAACACCCACACCTGAAGTCAGGGCTTCTCAGAGTAGGAACAGCATGGCACAGGGCCTGGCAAGGGCAGCCAGGAAAGAGAGGGGGGAGGAGCAAGGAGGAAGGGGCCTCCCAGGCCATAGCATCCACCTCTCCCTCTCAGACCTGCCTCCTAAAGCAAGTCAGCGACGCATTTCCACAAAGCAATTGCCTCCACGTAGCCGCCCATGAGCACCAAGTTCTTAGGGACACAGAGACATGCACCTCAACAGAGCACATTTGCATGTGTCCGAAGTGGGGAGATCTGCTACCAACCACGTGCTACTTCCTTCAGGGCTGACAGAAAGCTGCAGGTTGGACCTAGAGGTGGAAGGCAGAGCTCAGGTTATAGGCCTATTTGTATTTTCTAAGACCCAGACACAAAAGGCGCTGGAATCATGGGTAACTTGGATTGGCTTTTGAAACTATAATTTCCTTTCTTTCTTTCTTTCTTTCTTTCTTTCTCTCTCTCTTTCTTTCTCTCTTTCTTTCTTTCTTTCTTGGTACCAGGGATCCAACTCGGGATCCTGTACTTATAAGGCAGGCACTAGAACCACTGAGCTAAATCCTTGGCCCAAAACAATAATTTTCTTAGAAGTACAATCTTTAAATGATGGTCTTTATCTTCTGTCTACCTATCTTTATTTGTTTTCTCCTACCTCATTTTCAGCTCATTACTTTTTTTTTTTTTCTGAGGAAAGAGTCTTACTTTGTAGTTCGGGCTGGCCCTGAACTCAACCCTGAACTCACAGCAATCCTCCTGCTTCTGCCTCCCACATGCTGGGATTACAGGCGTGAGCCACCACGCCAGGCACTGTGATGTGTGATTACATCACAGTGAAGACTGATTACTACTGAGCGTGAGTCTCCACACTTGGCATTGTTGTATGTGGTTACCAAGAATGGGTCCCAGGCTCTTGTGCTTACAAGGCAGGCACAGGAACCGCCATGCTAAATCCCCGGCAATCATTACTTTTTTAAAAACTCTTCGGTCTTCAACTAGAAATCTCCTCTTCCTCAGACACCCATATCCTAATTTCTGAAACTTGTAGTTGTAGCTTATATAATTTTTAAAATGCACTTTAGCAGGGCATGGTGGTGAATGCTATAATCCCAAGGGTTATGAGTGAGATGGAGATCAGGGAGTTCCTGCCCAGCCTGGACAGTTTAGCAATTTAGCAAGACCCTGTCTCAAAATAAAAAATACAAAGGGCCGGGATGTAGTTGAGTGTGAAGAAGACCCAGGTTCCATCCCTAGTAGAAAAGAAGTGTCCTTACAGATGTGATTTAGGTTAGGGTCTTGAGATAGGAGATTGCTGATTATCCTTTTTGCAGTAGGTCCTAAGTATAATCTCACATTTCCTCCTAAAAGGGAAAGAGAGTTTAGAGAAGACAGGAAGGCTGAGTGGGGAGAGCTCGGGTCTGAGATGCAGCCACCAACCAAGAAGTGCTGCAGTGACCAGAGCGGGAGGGAGTGAGGGGCGGCCTTCCTCCCACTTCTGGAGTGAGTGCAGCTCTGCTGGGGCCTTGATTTGATCCAGCAGTACTCATTTTGGACTTCTGGACTCAAAAAATGTGCAAGAATAAACTTCTTTTATTTGAAGCTACCATGTTTGTGGGAATTTGTTATATTAGTCCCTGGATACTAACACAGAAGATTTTAACGTTTGGGGATTTAGCTCAATGATTCCGGCACCTGCCTCACAAGAAGTAAAGAAGTAGAAGAGGAGGAGGAGGAGAAAAAGAAGAAGAAGAGGAGGAGAAGAAGAAAAAAGAAAAAGAAAAAAGCATGTATTGAGATCCACAGTATGTTGGGTATTTAAGCTGAGACAATAGTTTTTGAAAACTGACTTTTTCCTTCATTTGCTTCTGAGTTTCTGGATTCTGCGAATGTTCTCTTCTTTGGGACATAAAGTAGATCTCCCTGCCAGTTTTGAAGGTTTTTCTTCACCACCTTCCCTGCCTTCATGCAGAATATTTGCTCCCAGAGCTGATCAACTCTTTGTTTTATGAATGGCATATTGTAGTTCTCAATGCAATGTGACTCCTACTGGTTTGATTTGAATCTTTTATCAAATTGACATCTGGGAAATTTTTACATTCATTTCTGGTTTGGAAGCCGCAGTGCTAAGTGTTTTGCTTTTGTTCTGTCTTGGCCAGTGACGTGAGAAAGGCAGGCGGCAGCAGCGTCCTGTGGATGTACTGACGCCTGCTCCCTCTCAGGGTTTTGCACGTTTATTTCCACTCTGGTGCAGCCTGGCATATTGTTTGGTTTCTGCATTTCAGACACTTTCCTCTGATGATCTGCTCCCCATTCAGCATTCCAAGGGGCTTTAGGTAATTCATTCTTGGTTCATCTTTCCTTTTGTACCTGGGCTTAAGGTATAGGAGAGCTGCTCAAAATATATCGTGTATATTTCAATTAAAATGTGTGGCAGTAAAGACACACTGCCACTAATCTCCCTCAGAATCCTCCCCTTTTCTTCAAACATGCTAATCCTATTGTTCCTGCCTCTTCCTGTAGCAGCCCTGAGTGTCTTTACCACAGTGTCATTATAAGATGTGGTCAAGAATGTGGTAAATGCTGCTGCTGCTGAGCACCATCCAACAGAAGGAAGTTTCACAAAAACACAGGGCCTTTGCCCGTCCACCTTGCTCACTGGACTGTGGCTTCCTGCTCTTCCTTCCCCACATGACCAGTTTTCCATAGAGTTCTCAGCCTATCGCTGCCCCACCCATGTCCTTGATGTTTACCAAGGTCCTGGGAGTTGTGGTGGTGAAGGGCACCTTGTCAGCGCATCTCCTCCTCGGCCTAGACTTTGTCCAAATTGATGTGTCATCCACGGGCTCCTGTCACACCCTGACACACTGGGCGCCCGCCTGCCCACCCTTCCACCTGCTGGGGGTCACTGTGGCCAGAGCCAAGATCTGCTTCAGAGCCTGGGCCAGAGAGAGAGTTCCCAGCCCAGCTTCAGCAGCACCAAAACTCTCTGCACCTATGCTAGTCCTTCCTAGAAACTAAAATTCCAGCTGCAGTTCAGATGACATGTACTCTGCGTGCTGATAAGACAGTGGGGACAGCTTCCAAAGGTCACTGGGAGGCGAGCAGAACCGCCTGGGACACGAGCCAGGGACATCAGCCTGCACTCTTCCCCTGGACCTGCCGAAACCAAAACTGAATGATTATTGCTTGCAGACTTAATGTTTTATAGTTCTAACATTGTCTTCTATGTCACAGTGCCTGGTCCGCACAAGGGAATCAGTAATATTGATCATGGGTGAACTGGCATTTTGAAAGATTTAAACTGTGTGTATAGAGCCTTGTGGATCCTGGTCCTCACACACGCCTGATCAGCACACAGCCCCTGAGCTGATGTTTCAGCACATGGACCAGCCTCGCTTTGGGGATGGTGGTTCTAGCATCTCAAACTTTTTGCTGACATGTGTGTTGGGTGCGTCAGACACAAGAGTCCAGCACTAACTCTGTGTCCTCTACTGCCTCCCACGAACCCAATACCTGTCAGTATTGCCAGGCAGACATAGCCCAGGCTGTGTCCATCTCGATGCACATGATGCAATGTAACAAGTCTGCCGCTGACTCCAGCAGCACAGCTGTGATTCAGTGGTTCTATTTGCCTGTCAGTTTCTTTGTTTTTTGTGGCCCTGGGGAGTGAGCCCAAGACCTTCCTACTGAGCTACATACTCATCCCTATTTTTTGCTCTTTATTTTGAGATCTCACTAAGTCGCTGAGTTGCCTAGGCAGAGGTTGAACTTACCATCCTCCTGCTTTGGCTTCCCAGGTTGCTGAGATCACACAAGTGTGCCGCTACACTTGAGTGGCTGTTATTTCTTTACTGCTCAGTGGAAGTTACAGGAGACCCAGTCGTGGTGCCCACATTCTGTACTGGGCTCCAACGGACCGAGCCAAACACCAGAATGGAATCCCTTGCCCAGGGGCTCACAGCACCCAGCCGAAATGAGTGTAGGGGAGACAGCTGGGTGCCCGCAGGCCGGTGTCAGGGCTGCTCCCTCAGGTGCTGTCTTGACCCGTCAGGTGGTTCCTGGTGCTCTGTCTCCTGTGCCCTCTCACCGTGGAGGTTGACCTTGAAGTGACTGATCCACTTCTTGTTTCTGGTCCCTGTGACCTTCAGTCCTTTTTGGTTTATGAAACCAACCTCCCTGCCTGGCTCTGGGACATTAAGTCTGTCTTTTGGAACCATGTGCTGCTTCATTCTACAACCTCAAAATAGAGCCAGTTAAGAAAACTGGCTTTATTTACATTAAATTGTTATAGTTTTATCCTTTGATAAAAAAATAAATTAGGGTAGAATTCTTTTATTTATTTATTTTTTTGTGTGTGTGACAGGTTCTCACTTTGTAGTTCAGGCTGGTTCTGAACTCAGCCTTGAACTCAGCAGTATTCCTGCCTCTGCCTCCCGAGTGCTGGGATTACAGATGTGAATCACCACACCCAGCACTGTGGTATGTGGCTCTGATTGTGATGGAAGTGAGTTTACGTACACACACACACACACACACACACACACACACACACACACCCATATTGTGGTATGTGGTTACTGGGATGAACCGGGCTCTTGCACTTGCAAGGCAGGCACTGGAACCACTGAGTTAAATTCGAGGCCTGAGGGCAGAATTCTTGGATTTAATTTGCCATATTTATTCTTCAATTAAAAATGCTTTTAAGATTTTTGATAAGTACTGAAATAAGAAAAACAAAGACTTTGGCATTATAATGTGTGGTCAAAAATACAGTGAACGCTGCTGCCTTGTTTCATCCAAAGGAAAAGCAGCTGGTAAGCACATGCATTCTGTGCTCATCTACCTTGTTCTCTCAGGCAGGCACCAAGTGACTCTGCCTCTTCCTCACAAAGTCGACTTGGACACAGAGGTAGCCGAGACTAACGACCCTCAGGGAAGAGCCTCCAGAGCTGCTGCAGGAAGCAGCAAGGATGACCAAGGAGTTAAAATTTTGAAGGTGGTTCATGGCTGTGTATCTTTTACTATTTTAATTGCTTTTTAAAGGTGAAATATCCATTGTATCTTCTGATCACATCTTCTACTACTGAGATTCTAGTTAAAGCAGAAATTCACCCTCCAGTGGGAGAGCAAGGCCTTGAGTGTGCTCTGGATCAGAGGTCAGCACTGTGCCAAAGGAGGCCTCAGGCCACCAAGACAGCACTGTCTGCTCACACAGCTCAGCCCCTCGACTGTGCCTGGGCCGGGGCTGTGGCCTGAGGTCGTGCCAGCACTGAGGGGTTTGGGGACAGGGTCTCCTGGTCATGGCCATGAGGGCTGCATGGAGCACCAGGCTCCAGAGCAGTCACCCAGTGGTGGGGACATCTGCCCTGCAGGCAAATCTGGAATTCTGTCTGGGACACGCTTGGGCTGGGGGTCCTGCTCTGGCCCCTCAGCATAGCTGGCCCTGGCTCACTCTCAGTCTCCTCACCAGGGCGGGGGAAGGAAATAGTCCCCCTCTGCAGAGGAAACTCCCCCAGGAAGCGTCACAGCAGAACACAAACATCCAGGCCTCAGTGTCCCTTCCGAACCTCTTTCCCCCAAGCTGTTTCATTTTGAAGTTTTTTGATTTTTTAATGTAAGATCTAGGTCAGGCCTGGTAGTCCACATCTGTGATCCTAGCATTCGGGGAGGCTGAGGCAGGAGGCTCATGAGTCTGGAGTCTGTTCAGTCTGGGCAGCGTGGTGATTTCTGAGAAATTGTCTCAAAATATATTTTTAAAAGGACAGAGGTTGTAGGTCAGTGCTAAGGTCCAGGGGTCAGGCCTCAGTACCACCAAATACTTTTACTACTGATAATAGTACTAAATCTCTCCTTAACAAATTTTCAAATAGACAATATATTATCTTTACTTAAATTTACTGTAATTCAGGCATTACAAAGGCTTTACTATTTAAAATAAAAATTTTGTTTCCTATAACTTCATCTCTTCCTCCTCTTGAATACTTTCCTTCTCACTAGGAACAAAGAAGGGTGATCACACATGTGTGTCCTACTGTCCAAAGCCTGGACCTCCAGAATGTCAGAGAGGATTTTAACACCTGCTCATTCTTTTTTTTTTTTTTTTTTTTTAAGGTTTTTTGAGACAGGGTCTTGCTTTTTGTGGTTCAGGCTGGCCCTGAGCTCAGCCTCAAACTCACATCACAGCAATCCTCCTGCCTCTGCCTCCCGAGTGCTGGGATTACAGGCGTGAGCCACCACGCCTGGCACTGTGGTATGTGGTACTGGTTGCTGCTGGGTGTGGGTCTCCACACCCAGTATTGTTATGTGGTTACCAGGGAATCGAACCCGGGCCCTTGCGCTTGCGAGACAGGCGCCGGAACCACTGAGCTAACTCCCCGGCCCAACACCTGCTCATTCTTAAAAGCCATGAGAAAGCTGCCCAACAGTTCCAAGAACCATAATTTCAAAGCTGTGGAAAATGACCAAAGACCAGCAACCTGAAGAGATTTGTTCCAGAAACACTGCTGGACCTGGTCAAAACTGGGGCTTCTGGGGCCTCCGACGGGGGCTCCTCAGTGTTCCCAGGTCGGGCTGCCAGCAGGACAGAGCGCAGCCAGACATGGCGGGGTGCCGCGGAGGACACTGACCCATGTGGCCCTGCAGCCCGGGGGTCAACACCGGTCAGCACTGGGACATGAAAGGGTCAGCGACCTGTTTTTCAGATTTCAACTGCTAAGCACAATGTAATAGTTTGGATAATTCCAAAGAGAGAGGATTGTTTTTGTTTTTGGTTTTTACTAGTGGGATTTATTTTGTGTGCTTAGATTTCTGGTTAGCAGAGGAGAGAGATGAGGAGGCAGCATTCAGTACCTTTCCACCTGAGAATAATGACAACAAGCACTTTGGGAGATTTAGGGTTTGCTCTCTCTGAACTGATGGGACTGATGGTTTTATAAAAATATATTTTTTGAAGAAGTGAAGACCTTCTCAAGTGCTGAAATAAATTACGTGCATCCTCAACATCAAAAACACGGAGCAGAAGTGTGCAGATGAGAAGGCTCCAGCTGAGCCAATGCGGATTTCTCCAGAAATGCAGCTGCAGAGTAGCCCCAGAACCCCCAGTCTACATGGGGCTCACCATGGGAGCTCAAGGACATGTCACTAGCTGCACTGGGACTTACGGTAGGGTCTGTGTGATTTCCCTTCCCCAGTCCTACTCCAGGACCAACAGCACCAGTTGCACCCCAAACACTGATAGCATAAACCTCCACTTCATCGTAGCCCCTCCTCTAGCAGCAGTGGCCCCTCCCAGGCCTGTGTCCTCTATGTTCAGGGCCTCTGAGTTCTCACGGGTGTGCTGTTTCCCAGCTAACACAGCCTCCTTTCTAATCTCCACTGCACTGTGCTAATGACTCGACTTTGAAAGGATACATGAGAAGAGCTAATGGCCAGAAGAGGCCCAATTCCCTGGTCCGCCCCAATCCATGGATCCGGAGACCCCTTGGAGCCGAGGCTGCTGAGCACCCTCAGCCCCAACGCTGCCCCTGCTGGGCGCTGGCTTAGCACATGGCCAGCAGGAATCTGCCACAGCCTTTGTGATGCATGCTGTACCATCTCTGGCCGGAACGCGCCATGGGAAACAGGAACTTTGGCTGAAGAGCAAACACACCTGCTTAACAGCCTTGGGAATATTTTCCCATGTCAGTCTTTCTGGCAGACATACTGACCTGGGCTCTCCTGGCCAACACTCTTCTTTTGTTTAAGTCAGAAGGAACCTGAAGCTGCTTCCATCAGGCTGGAGGGACGTGTGCTACCGAGGCAGCTCTGTTCCCAGAAGAGCAGTGCCTGTGTCTCCTGCAGGACCTGGGCCCCTGCCCAGCAGTGAGTGGCGTGGTTCACACCTCAGTAGAACTCATCTGGACGTCATGCTGACAGATGGAAGCACACGCCTGTGATCCCAGCATTCGGGAGGCTGAGGCAGGAGAACTCTGCAATGGAAGCCAGCTGGTCCAACGTAGTGAGTTCAAGGCCAGCCTGATCCACACAGCAAAACCATGCCTCAAAGCCAGAACATACAGAAGGCCCCACGCTTCATCACATGGCGCACCAAGCACACTGCACGCACTCCTGTTCCCGCCACGCGGATGTGACACAGGAAAACACACACTGTATGTGGATAAACAACTGGCTGGGCTTCGGCTCTCAATTGCTATCTGAGCAGCTTTTGGCTCCCAGGAAAGTCAGTGTGGGCGCAAGCTCCTCTCCACCCCTTTCCCTCGGATCACACTCTCCTCTTCCGCTCTACCTTGCAGGTGGAGTTACTGCAACCTGATAGGTCACCGTTAGTTGAAGGCCCCCATCAGGAAGGGCTTGGTGCTTTGTGTGCGTGCGGCTGGACAAGGTGCAGTGATGTGTGTGTCGTGACGGGCCACACAGAGCACTTTCTCTGTCCTGAAACTTCCTCGGTTCCCGGGACATCCCTGCTACTCTCCCGAGCCCTGGAAACCGATGCTGTTTTACTGTCTCTGTGGTTTTCCTTCTCCAGAATGTCCTGCGTTGGACAGTGTAGTGGTCAGTAGTAGTTTCTCTTATCAACATCCATTTTACGTGATAACATGTGACTCTAAATCTTGTCAGAGAAGAAAAAAAATGCCACTTATTATTGTTTCATTTATTACAAGGACCTAAAGTTGGTGATTAGCAGACTGGATAGAGAAATGTGTTTACACATCATGGAGAGCTACTCTGTGGTACAGAAGGATAAACTTGAGTCCTTTGTAGGAAAACAGAGCATCTTCACATCATGATAAATGAGCCACATCTGAAACACAGCTGAATCACAGCACGATTTCTCTCACTTGAGAAATCCACAGTACCAGTAAATCAAAGAACGAAACAAAAGATGGACATAAGAAACAAGGAGACAGATCTTCTGCAAACAGGAAGAGGATTGAGCGATGGAGGGTGGGAGCAACGGACAAGGGGAGAAGAATAAAGATGTGCTGCGCATGAGTCAGCTGCCTGTGGAGAAGAAGCCAAGCCATACAGACGCCACAGGGCTGCGCTTTCCAGCGTGGGGCTGAGGCAGGAGCTTTTCCTAGTGGTTCCTAAGCTGTGATTTTAATGTTGATGGTGACTGTCCGCAGTGACAGATGATGGACAGGTGGACGGAAGAACATGCCCAGTGAGCCACAGACTTGGAGGCCCAGGGCAGGTCCTCCAGCTTGTTCTCCAAGGGGTGCTTACATGTGCGTGTCTGGGCCAGGGGCTCTGCTGGGGCTGAATCCCCGTCATGCCAGGCACGCAGTGCTCAGACACAGCTCCGGGCTGAGAGGTGAGAGGGAAGGTGCCCACATTTCTCCTGCAGGGCAGGTGCTCTGGACAAGGACACAGCCAGGGAGATGCGAGACAGGCACCGTGGCCGAGGCCAGGGCAGCGCGGCAGCAGAGGCCCTACGGCGTCAGTGGATTTCCCACCCAGGAACAGGACACTCAGGCTTCTCTGGAGAATGTCCTCTTTCCCCATGGAGGTTGCGAAGAATGGTGAGTGCAGACGTGAGCCTACTGCGCACCCTGAGCTCCTAAGACCCACTTCTAAATTGAATCTTCCTCCTTGGGACCCACCTGCTGGTCTCAAATGAGATACAGTCTTCTGTGTGTAAACCCCCAGACCAGTTGTCTCCCGGCTTCCCCCTTGGCCCCTGCCCGCTCCTCTCCAAGGCTTTTGCTTTGATTCTACAACACACGCTGCTTTCTGGTTTTGTTGCACAGTAAGTACTTTTGCTCAATCTTCTTTTGACTTTCTCGCTGTAATTTTGTCTGGGTCGAGACAGACCCTGGTGGTGGCCTTGAGTGGGAGGAGGGTCTGGCCCCAGGCTTGGACCAGGCTGGTGCCCCCAGCCTGCAGAAGTGCATCCTGCTCACATTCCCCTCGTCCCCCTGGGGGGCCCAAACTGTTCAACCTGTGGTGCATTTAGGGCAAGAAAAGGAGATTTCTTTCCTTCCCCCAGCAGAAGAAAACCTGCTTTTCATGATGGAAAATGACAAGGACCTTGCTCTCCTCCCCAGGGTCCCGGGGTGAAACTGACAGCTGTCTTCGGCAGCAGCTTAAGGCTCTTGCACTGTGTGAGAGGGGGGTTAGCTCTTTGATGGGAGCCTCACACATTTGGGCTGCTATTGGATTATCAGGGTGCTAGAGCTGACTTCTTTGAGAGGTGGTTCCCTGTGACATGGCAGGAAGGCTGTATTTCCCTTCCTAGCTGCTGCCTTGACTCTGCTTCCTGTGCATCGTGCCTCGAGCAGCTGCTCCTCCAGACCCTCCACCATGTCTCCCACTTGGGAGCCAGTGCAGCACTGACTGCCCATCCACAGGGCTCACTCTAGTCTCACTCTGGTACAGGAGAGCTCAGAGTGAACTCCTGGGTCGAGCACCTCCTGTGTCCCACAGTGAGGTGCTGGTTCATACTTGCTGCTCAGGGATTTGTTTCTTTAAAATCTCTGAGTCAGATACAGTAATATATGGCTGTAATCCCAGCACTCTGGGAGGCTGAGGCAGGGTGATCACACATGCAGCTTGAGCAGCCTAGCAACTTAGCAAGATCTTGCCTCAAATTGAAAAAGAAAATCTTTAAAAAGGCCAGGGATGCAGCTCAGTGTGAAGCCCCAGGACTCATGCCCAGAACAGCTAAATAAATGGGTTGGGTAGATAGCATACAGATAACTAGACAGGCAGGCAGGCAGGTAGCAGGCAGGCTGATGATCTCTTTTGTTTGACTTCTGTGGCAGCCTCTTTTCCTCCCAGACCCACAATGGGAAGGTGACTCCAAGTGTGTATCTTTGTCTTTGTTTCTGAAGTGATTTACAGTCATTAGAATTCAGCTTCCGGATTCCTAGTTATGATTTTGTAGATAAGACTGTTTTTTCTTATTGTAGGGGCAGGAGAAACATTTATTATTGTTTTAAATCAGAGTACTTGTTATCTTTGATGTATTTATCAAGAAAACAAGGAAAGCTCAATTAAACACTGCACACGTCTGTGGCTGGCTGAGGAGAGACAGTTATGATGGGTTAGAGTCTGCTTGGAGTTAGCACAGAACTTAGACTCATTGGGGACTGATTCCTCTGAGGAGCAGGGGTCCCTTGGTGTGCGGTGCCCAGGGTAGGAAGTGCCCAGGAGCAGCTACAGAGAGAATATTGAGACCCTCGCCATCTTTGTGAGATACAGGTTTGCTTCTGCGTTATTTTGGAGAATTACAGGAATACCTTCTGTTTGCTGTAAGTGGGTCCCAGCTGAAAAGAAATGTCACACTTCAGGTAAAATGGAAGATATAATGATAGGTAGAAAGGAGACAGGAAATCATAACTGAAAGTCTGTCCTTTGAAGAAAACTTTAACTTCCACCACCCAGTCAAAGCCACCCAATGGAATCCATACCCACATTTCCTCGGTTAAATTGAGGCAGTTTTTTCCAGAGCCATCACACCCCAAATTCCTCAGGATTACCAAAACCCCGTCGATTGGCTTCCCTGGGAAGGTAAAAAGCAGGAGCCTGAGCCTATGGTAAAGGAACAGGTTGAGGGAATTCAAAGAATGCTAAAATTATCTGTCCTTTAAAAAAAGGAAAAAAATTCTTGACTCAGACCTGTCTGACAAGTCAGGACCTTCCTGTGGGCTGGGCACCTTACAGTTTCCCCTTTCTCAAGAGTATGAGACCCAAGTTGACATAAAACAGCCATTTTGTTCAAAGCCTCCACCTTATATCCGTATCATCCCTCTAAACCCAGAACTTGTCTCTTTGTCCACCCAACCAATGCACACAGCTGCAGATTGTATGTTTTTAGAATGTACTATTGTATGGTAACCAGTGATCTAATCATTGCTATCAGCTTCTGTAAGGACTCGCTTCTGCACTTTAACAATAGAATGACCTAATTGCTCCTACATAAAAAGTACCTGGTAACAAGTGGGAGGGTAGTAGATTTTCCCTTTAACTACTGTACCCCAGTTTACCCATTTGCCTTCTTCCACATGGAAGGATGGACCTCAGCTGAGGAATAATGCTCTTGGTTAGACTATAAGAGCATGTCGTGTCCTGAGAGATTGTCTCTGTGGGACTTGGTCCCAGTAAAAAGATGCAGAAATGTCCCCCATTCCAGAAAGTAATGCTCCTCTTTCTCTTGAGGATCTGCTGTATTTCTGTGTGTATTGTTTAATGTCTGCCTAACAGAACCCTTCCAGCACCTCCTAGGGACCAACTCTGAAGATCCTCTTTCCACAAATCCTGTTCCATGGGAAGCACAAGCTGGGTCTCTCCTCACAGCTTCTGGAACTTTCTGTGGCCATCTGGAGGCAGCACTGAAGTGAGCATTTAGGAAAAGCACTTAATAATAGGATGGTGTCCAAAGTGATGTCACAACATGGAGAATCAGCAGGGCAAACACCATGCCACACGCTGCCCGTGCTGAGGAAGAGAAGGGAAAACCACTGGAGGAAACCTCTGGATTGTCCTCACTGAGGCCCCTGCCTGGGGTCCACGGTGCTGACACTGGGTAGGCCTAGAGTCGAGCAGCCCAGGACACAGAGCAGGAGGAGTGGATGAGGCGGGCAGAGCAGGGTGGGCAGGAAGCCTCTGCCTCCTTCCATTTTCACCTTATTTTGGAGAGACAAGCACTGCACTAGCTTTTCATTATGATTCTTAATGTATTTAATCTGTTTTGTTGACAGACCTGACTGATTAAAGAGTTCTCTGGGGTTGTATCAAAGACCCTCTTCAGAGCAGAGCAGAGGAATTATAGGAAACAAGGTCACTAGGCAGAACCAGGGAGTCAGTAGTGGTCAACTGACCCTTCCTCCTCCTTTCTCTTCATCTTCGATTCCTCCCTCCCTCACTCCCTCCTTCTTTCCTCCTTTATTAGGGTACATGGACCTACAGAACAGTGGGTTCCCGGAACACTGCACATTTGCACACACTCACATGACTGTGGCTCTTGAGCCTCACGGCATCCATCTCTGTGGTCACAGCAGACTCCTACCCCTCCCCATGGTGCCCATGGTCCTTCCCAAGAAGGAGCTTGCAGGGAAGATGGTCCAGCAGGACTCCCAGAATCGGGGCACAGTGGGCCAGGGTCCTCTCATGGGTGACCCTCTCTGACCACGAGAAAGTCCCATTCCACCTATCCTCAGTCCTAAAGTGGGTAAAATGGAAGTTTTGGAAAAGTCAAATGAACAGGAAAGGCTGAGAGAGCCCTGGCAGGCAGATTGGTGTGTCTTAGAGCAGTCAGAGAATGGGTTAGTTATTTCGAGCCAAACTGCCAAAGGCCCACGGGGAAAAGGCCAAGCTATAGACAGGAGCGGGCTCTGCCAAGAGTGACTAAACAGCAAGTGCATCACGCAGGGGCCTGCTGAGAATTCACACAGCAGACTCCAGCCTTGCACAACCCACAGCACTTCTGGGCACTGAGAAACAGTGACATCAATTTGTGGCGGAAACAGGAGACACAAAAACAACTCGACCAATAGAAATGTTTGATCCTTCTTGGCAGGAGAGCCATCTTGCCTTCCAAGCAATCTGCTTCTCATGAGAAGGAGTTTTGTGAGGACATGTAAGAATGTGTTGGAAAACCAGAAAGAAGATAGCAAAGCCCAGCACCATGTGTTGCAGCTTATTTCTCAATGTCTCCCCAAAGCCCCAAGTCCTGGAGCCCTGGGCTCTGGAGAGGGGCAAGACCATGGGTGTGTGCTTTAGTCCACTGGCTGGTTTAGCATAGCCCTGGGCGTGGACGGGGGCAGGCCTGCCCTGGGTACGGGCAGCACCACCCAATAGGCTTTTAGCCCTGGTGGAATAAAGGAAAAATAGAAGAAAGGCTGCTGCTGGCCGCTATCTCCCGTCTACCCTGCCATGGACTGTTGCTGCTCGACGATCTCCTCTGCCATGATGCTCCACCTTGGAACCAGCCAAAGCTTCCACAAATTGTGAGTTAAAATCAACCTTTCCTCTTGTTACTCGTGTATATTAGGTACTTTGTCTCAGTAACGAGATAGTAACTAAACACATCACGGAAATATATCCAGATTCATTTCACCCTGCAAACTCCTGTATCATTTGACCCGTTCAACAGCAACTTTATATCATGCTTATGTAATAACAGCAATGATAAAGGAATGTTTCTACAGCTCTCCAAGCACTGTACAGGACTGTCGTGGTTCTTTACCCCAGCAGTACATCAGAATAACCTTTGTTAAAATTTAAAATTCTACAGGGCCAGATATCACCTCAAAGGTAAAGAATAAGTCTACAAACACAAACACATTTGGTGCATGTTTTGGTTTGGTTTGTTCTGGTTGCTAGTGCTCCACAAACACTCCTGACAGGCCGGGAGACAGGGCCACCTGGGTTGTGGTTTCACATTCCCATCTGGGAGCTGACATTTGCCCTCCTTTCACCCCCTGACATTGTTGAGGCCGATGTGTGCTTGGTTCCCACCCCACAGCTTATCTCCTGAGTGACCTCAGATAAACAAGTTAATCTCTCCAAGTTACTTCATCTGAAAGGCAGGATAACAGCAAGACCGACTCACTCACCACCACTTCATGAGGGTTGGGTGAGATCACACAGGGAACCTTGGGCAGATGTGCCCCGGGGAGGGATTTGCAAAGGTTAATATCAGTTCACACTGCTCAGTGCGATGGTGATATTTGCATATTTACTACAAAATGAGTGCAGTTGTGTGGATGTGTCCCATAGTGGTGATGAGTCCATGTCATCATTTACAGGTTCACTGGTTCTTTTCTTGTACATTTTTATTTTTATTTATTTATTTATTTTTATTTGCTTAGGTTTTTTGAGACAAAGTCTTGCTTTTGTAGTTCAGGCTGGCCCTGAGCTCAGCCTCAAACTCACATCACAGCAATCCTCCTGTCTCTGCCTCCTGATTGCTGGGATTACAGGCGTGAGCCACCACGCCTGGCACTGGTATGTGGTACTGGTTGCTGCTGGGTGTGAGTCCCCACACCCAGTATGGTATGTGGTTACCGGGGATCGAACCCGGGTCCTTGCGCTTACAAGACAGGCGCCGGAACCACTGAGCTAAATACCCAGCCTTCTAGTACATTTTTATATTCAAAAACTAAAAAGCAAAGTTTGTGATGAGAAGTCATCTTAATGAAGTGACAAAATACAAGTAATGACATGAGCCTAAACTGTGCTCTGCAACTTGGTATTTGAGCTTATTTTAAATACTGGCAAGTAAATGACTCAGAGGAATGATTCAGTTCCTTATGGAGCAATAAGTAAAAATGCTCACATGGCAAAATCTCTGCATTTTACAACAGGAACCTGAATCACTTGCATGTTTTGAGTTAGTGGTGTCTTCTTCACAGACTTTAACTCCAAGACGAGTTGAAATGTAATTTCATTATTAGAAAAACTGACACAGCTAGACAGCCCCACTTTGAGTGCCAGCTTTGCCAAATACTAGCAAAGCGATGTTGGGCGAGCTCAGGTCTCTGGACCTTGGACTCCCATCTGCAGTGTGGCAAAGGCAGAAACATCTGCAAGTGGAGCCTCTGTGGGCATTAAGCACATTGTTTGGTGATGTGTTTGGAGCACAGCTGGACACACAGTGCCCTGCTGCAGTGAGCACAGCCCTGCAAGGTCCCCGCAACTCATGGCTTTCATTATTCATTCACTCCAAAGTCCTGACTCGGATACTATTACACGTACAATAACAGTAACACCTCAGTTCACAATCTCTTCTTTAGGCAAATGATTCGGTTTATAGCAGAAGCATTCTGAAGAACTCTGCTTCCCTTTGTGAACACCACTTCAGAGACAACAGGACTACAGTCCTGCAGAGATGTGACCACAGCCACAGCTACTGTCCCAGAACTGGGGACATATTAAGCTCATGAACTGGAATTTATAAATATGGCAAGAGAGAAGACAGACAGGACTGCAGGCAGACATAGAAAGTAGGAGTCTTGGAAGAAGCAAGTGCAGTTTTTTTATTTCCGAGAACTCTTGCTGTGCTTCTCGCGAGGAAGTGGGAGTTGTTCTGATTAGGCTGCAAGTTTGGGGAAAATGCAGTGATTTCCATAGAGAGCCTAGTGCTGGCTACAAAGCCATGCTGCGAACTGGTCTTCTTAAACACCTTAACCCTATGTCCCACATTCTCAGTGGCACCACAGCCCAGGCCCTGAGTGGGGGAGTTTGAGGGCCAGGGCCGAGCCTCAGCAGCTCACAGTGCCCTGGGCCTGAAGCCCTGGCAGGGGACTGTACTGCCCACAGGAGAGCCTGGGGAGAGGGAAACTCACTCACCTTCTCTGCCCCTCCACTCCATCCAGCAAGCCTGATTAATCACCTTCCGAGGGCACAGGACAGCTGGAATGGAAGGAATGTACTGGGGTGATAGCATTTGCCTATAATGTCAGCACTCTGGAAGGCTGAGGCAGGAGGATTATAAAATGGAGCCCAGACTGGGCATCTTAGCCAGTTTAGAAAAGCTGTATCAAAATCAAACAATTAAACGGGATATAAAGATACAGATCAGTGGAAAGGTTGTGGGTTCAATGCCATAATACACACACACACACACACACACACACACACTTGCACACACACAATGGTGAAGAGTGAATTAAGTCTAGCAAACACAATGCATATCTGCTGAGTGTGTGAAACTCAAAGACAGTGCTGGAAGGGTGGAAAATAACACTTCACATGCAAAGATCAGTGCGATCAGACCCTGCTTTCCCGGCCCTTGCGGACTGTATATAAGGTGCATCATGGACATTAGTCTACGAGGACACCCTAGGAGTGGCCCAGAGGAAGAGGAGCTGTATAGAGCTAAAAGTGTTAGGCAGAGAAACTACAGGGTAGTCAGAAATCTCAGGATGCAGGGTCCGGGCAACCAAGATCTGAGGAGGGGGCATTAGTGTCAAAGGACAGAGTGCAGGCTGGTCCCATCTTGGGCCATGTTCCAGGTGGCCACATCTGCTAGATGGGACTTAGCTCACTGCATGGTGACGAGGCTGTAGCTTCTCCAAGTAGACTGGTCTTTAAAAGCAGGCTGAGAATCTGCTGAGTGGGTGACTTGAACTCAGAACCACGTTCACCTGGAAAGTGTGTGTCAAGCCACTGCAGTGCCGGATGCTGCCTTCAGAACTAGATGGATGAGGAGTAACTTTCAAAATCTTGTCTCTTCTGCAGAAAACTGCATAGCATTTATACATTAAGTCTGGCAAGTTTGCATCTCAGCAGCAGCAAGCTCTGCTACTCTCTATTGCTTAGGACTTGAGTAAGATCTTCAGTTCCATCCAGGAAGCAAACTCAGCTGTGAGGACTTTTTTTCTTACCATTGTGAGGTGTCGGATGGCACAGCAAGTTGGGCTGAGCTTAGAAGCACAGGCCTCTCATCCAGTTTCCTCAGCTGTGTGGCCTGGGCTGTGTCAGGAGCTGGGCTGTGCCAGGAGCTGGGCAGAAAAAACCGTGTTTGACGAGACGTGTGGTGTCTTTCTTGACATGACATCCACAGTGAACCCCTCTTTACGTCAGCTCAGTATTCTGGCAGCTACTGCTATTTTGCCAGTTTGCCAGACAAACAGCTGGTAACCCATGTGTTTCTGGGTCGGCATGGTCCATCTGGTGCAGGTTTATCCTTGAAACTGTTGAGCCTGGCCACAGAATGCCTAAGTGAAGGACACAGAGCAGGACTGACTACTCCAAGTGTGAAATAAAGGCCTGCGGCCAGCAGACCTGGGGCAGGGCGGCCACACCCCCCCGCGCACGTACGCCTCTCGGCTGGCACGCACTACGAGGGATGTTTTCCTAAGCTTGCAGCCTAATTAGTTGGCCTGCTCCCCTGCCCCTGAGGCTGGACACAGACCTCGGGGAAGAGGTCACGGGCGCGTCCGGGCAGAATGGGCCGCCCGGGGAGCCTGGAAGGAGCTGAGCATGATTTCAAATCGGGAAAATAAACTCCCTGTGCTGAAATCCATCAGGGGGTCTCAGGCCCTTTAACACATTAGACAATTAGAGGATTCCGGTTATTTACAGTGATTGGACGAATGGGACATAGGGGACTTGCTTTAGCACTGCTGTCAAGCCAATCTTTCTATCAAGTAAGTGAATATTCAGAGAACGTGGACTGCTTCAGCCTAACATTTCGCAGCTCAGCTCTGCTGGACTGTGTGATGCCCTGTGCCCCCCAAACATGCTTCCAGCAGGCACTTTCTGTGTGCATGACTTCAGCATCCATGAGCTCAGCCAAATGGGGTGGAAAACACTTATATCCACATGAAGATGTACAATTATTCTCTTCCTGTTCCCAAGGGCACCCGAGGAGTCCTCAGATCCAACCCCGCAGACACTGAGCGGTGTCTGTAGTTTCAAATGCTGTTTGGGTTGTTTTGTTCTTCAGCTGTCGACACGAATCGGTGGCCACAGCAAGGAGAGCACCAAGCGGCTCTTCAGAGATCACTGTTCTGTGCACTTGACATAAAACAAAAACTACAGACACAATAAGAGCCACAGAGCTGGTGTTGTTCTGCAGCCAGAGGAGAAATTTAGGGGGCTGTGATGGGGTGCTGAGGAGTGAGGGTCATAGGACAGGCCACAAACAAACATGGTCCAAGAGAAAGACGAACCAGCAAGGAGATGGCACGAGGACTTAACAGGGAAATCTCCACCAAGACAAGGAGAAGCACTGGGAACTTGAAGCAGGAGCAAGCAGTTGTGAAGAGAATCATTTAGCAAAGAGAAAAATACACAATTGTTGAAAAACAAATAGCAGTGTCAAAGTAAATTGTGGGTTCTGGGTGACACCTTGCCGTCTCCTGTGATTGTGAATTTCTACTCCAAGGAGCACGGCAACCAACATCAGGAAGTTTTGAACACCTGGAAAAAGAAACTTTTGAGGAACATAATCTGAATTTTCTCCTAAAACAATCTTTTAAGAATTAGAATTCTTGGATAGGGGATTTAGCTCAGTGGTTTGAGCACCTGCGTTGCAAGTACAAGGGCTCAGGTTCAGTCCCCAGTAACTACATAACAGTGGTGTGCATGGAGACTCACGCCCACCAGCAATCAGTACCATACATCACAGTGCTGGGCGTGGTGGCTCACACCTGTAATCCCAGCACTCGGGAGGCAGGGGCAAGAGGATTGCTGCGAGTCCAAGGCTGAGCTTAGGGCCAGCCTGAACTACAAAAGCAAGACCCTGCCTCAGAAAGCAAACAAGAAAAACAAACCCAAAAAAGGAATTAGAATTCTTTTTATGTTATTTTTAAATTGGGGTTGGCGTGACAAATCCATGGGAGCTCAGAACACATGGTGGTCCGGACCTTCCCTGACTCCCCTCCTCACCTCCCTGCTCCAGATACTTCTTCTTGCCTGTCTGTCACCCTGTTAATTTCCTGTCATATTTTTCCCTCTAGTTTCCACGTATTAGAGAAAATATGCAAGATTTGTCTTTCTGAGTTTGGTTTATTTAGTTCGAGATGATGGCCTCCAGCTCTATTCACTGAGGAATCAAGAAGCTGCCTACACAATTTACTTTCCCTCTCCAGATATTTCACTGTGTTATTGAGGCTAAATCAGCCTACTGGGTAGCTGGAGGAAACTCCCAGCAAAACCTTTATCTTAGTACACACACACACACACACACACACACACACACACACACACACACACACACAATCAGGGAGGCTGCAGGCTTCTCCCAAATGAGCTACTTGAGAGTGTCAAGCCCCCTCTGGCTTCTGGTCTCTTCTCACTACTCTCCACACATCTGGACCCCAGGACTGGTCCTGAGGGTGGAACCCAGCTTCAAAGTGGCATTAGCAGCCTGTCGAGAGCCACTCTACACAATTTTGGGGGAAAGTCACTTAATAATGATGTTATACTTATGGCTGTCTAAGGCCCAGCATCTTCCTGCCGAGAGCCGGCTGTGGCACATGGAAATATAGTTCTGTTTTGCATCTGCTCATGGCTGAAATCTCCATGGTCCCTCGATACTGTGATGCTCAAGGGCAAGAAGAATATGTCAGCCAAAGACTTCCTGGTTCTTTAGTAGCAACAAAAAAACCCAGAAAAATTTCACCTGGAGAGGAACAAATTCTTTACTAGCCTACTATCTTGTCCCCTCTACTTTGTAAGAATGTTTTCCTCACTGCCTCATTATCATGAGATCCTCCGGGACCTGTGATCTTCTGCACAGGATCACAGCCACCCCCAAGTCACCCAATGCTTCTCCGATTATGTGTGCACCAGTCAGTAGTGGCTGGCTCAGAGTGTGCTCTGAGGCACTGACCTCGTGGCATCCCATGTACTATAATATTGCACAGGTCTCTGTTGTCTTTTTCTTTAGCCCTCGCTGTCCCCTTTTCTAGGCACACTGGACAGTGGATTGCCCTCTGATAGCAGCCTGTCGAGTGCCACAGTGAACAGCGAGTCAGAGGAGGGTGACTGGTATGACCAACGTCCGGCCAGGAGCTGGTTTCAAAGCTCAGGCAGAATGAACCCAGGCCAGATTGAACCTGGTGGGCCACAGAGGAGGTGGACAGAGGACACTGTCCACTTCAGGCAGTCCCAGGCACTTCTCCCCGGTGCAGGAGGTGGTACCAGGTTGAACAAGGACAGCTCAGCTTTGCGGTGTGAACTACAGGCTCCACTCCTGGCTAGAAATGACAGTTGTCCCCTATTTTTAGATTTTCCATTGTGATGCTCTGCCAACTTTATTTGGAAGTTTAATAGAATTTGTCACCCTTTGGATGCCTGTTGTCCCCTGAGAAGCTAGAGTCCATGGCTGATGGTGACCTGGCTGTACAGTTTCTTGTGGCCGGCAGGATGTGTCCAAGACCTGGACGCAAAGCACCCAGGGCAAGGAAGGACAGTTACACTCTGTGGGTCACAGAGGACGGAGAGAAAATGTAGCTGGTCACATTCTGAAGATAGATGTTCTGAGATCCTAAAAATGACCAATCGTCTCAAACCTAAGTATTTTTTTTCTGCATAGAGCAGTTACATGAGAACTACTGGTAAAAATGTTATGGGTCATGGCTCAATACAAGGCAAATTCATGAAAAATTTGAGCAAGACCAGGTATGAAAACTCTACAATAAATTTTTAAAATTGATTTTGTTGGGCCAGGGATTTAGCTCAGTGGTTCTGGAGCCTGTCTTGCAAGCTCAAGGACCCGGATTCAGTCCCCCGTAACCACATACAATACTGGGCGTGGAGACTCACGCTCAGCAGCAGTCAGTACTACATACCACAGTGCCAGGCACGGTGGCTCACGCCTGTAATACCAGCACTCGGGAGGCAGAGGCAGGAGGATTGCTATGATGTGAGTTTGAGGCTGAGCTCAGGGCCAGCCTGAACTACAAGCGAGACCCTGTCTCAAAAAACCTAAAAAAAAAAAAAAATTGATTTTGTTAATACATTTTTTTCATCTCCTGGAAATCTGTTTGAAGCTGTTTAACAGATTCCATTACTTTCATAATCTGAGATTCTATCATATTCCTCATCTCTTCTTTTGTGTTATTAATCATATCTTCCACCTTCTAAAAATTGATTTTATTGGTACATTTTATATATACATTGTGATCATAATCAACATATAGAATTTGTACCAGTACATGACACATCTTAATTCTCATTTCTTCCCATTTTCCTGCTCACCCTACAACCCCTCACCTCCTATATATATAAGCTTTGCTTACTTTTATTATCATCAAATTTTTTATTTCCCTTCTTTACTTATCCCTAATCCCCTTTTCCCTTTAAATATTTTCTATTTCACATGCCTATCATACATTTTAGAACTCATTTACATCTTCAGTTTCTTATACCAGAGAAAAGATATGGTATTTACACACCTGTGATGTATTTCTGATAAATATTAAAGTAAAATTAAGTAGTGTCTTGGTGTTGTATAAATTTAGTATCCTGAAGAATACTGACACTGGATTTCTGTTGACTTTGGATGGGGAGAGACACATCTTACCACCCATACGGAGACTGTTTATAGCTGGGAAAAAGAATTCCCTTAGAATTAGGGTCCTTTCTCTCAATTGTGAGTAGGTCTTCATTTTTTGGTACCAGGGATTGAACTCAGGACCTTGTGCTTACAAGACAGGAGTGTCACCACTGAGCTACATCCCCAGCCCTAAGCAATCTCCATGGTATGAGGACCACACGATCGGGACCTCTGCCTTTTCTATCCAAATAATCCTTGTTGAGCCCAAAGGAATGTCTCTGTTTTGTGCAACTTTCTCTGAAAACTGATTGAAGATGGTGGAAGCAAGTTTTGGAGCTGTTTAGTCTAATGTAGACCTGAAATGTATCCCACTGCCTACCTATGTAGGAGTCACTCTAAGTCCTGTCCAGGCAGTTTGCCTGGCCCCACCTGGTTCTCTCACCTCTGTCTTCCTCCTCTTGGTTCTCCTGAATTACAACAAAGGAATCTCAACAATGTGCCATAGAGGAGTCACCCCAGTGAGGCCTGGCCACGTGGACCCTAGTGAACCTGGGAACAGGGGTCTACTCTTCCACTGACATGTGTAGTGATTCTGGGAAGCCCACTTAACCTCATCATCCTGACCTGCAGCACAAGAAACAAAACAAAACAGATTCAAAATCTCCTACCAAGCCTGGAAAGAAACCTGTGAACTTCATTGTCTGGGGTACATCCACAAGAGAAGTGGTGCTTTGACTAAAGGCGCCATTTTGAACTTTCAAACAATCAATTATGAGCAGAGATTCTGAAATGAAAGCTCTATTTCATAGTCAAATGCATTTTCTGCTGTATGACTGTTGTCAAGAGGACATTTATACAACAATTTAAAGATCTTACTAGGCTTTGTTTTTAATTCTAGAATTAGGCAACAACACTTCACTCCATTAAAGAGAATAAGCATTCCCATGATTCCAGTGGAGCAGGTTTGGCTTTACAGAGAAAAGGCTGAAAAAACCAACAAAGAGCAGATTGGCCATTTCAAATTTATTTCTAAGCAAGGTCGGGTCAGGGTGACCTTATAATGTAAAAATAACTGCTCAGTTAACATTAGGTTAATTCGGGTCATTTTCTTGATGTAAGGGTTAAGGCAAAGAAAACTTTATTAGGGTGTTTATTCAGGAAATCTCCTAATGTCTAGAAAGTTCAGCTAACTATTTAGTTTCATCTTTATAGTTAAACCTGAGTGACCCCATTTGTATCTCTAGTTCTGTCTCATGAGGAACAACGCAGGAGTCTAGCACCAAGCCGACGTCTCCTAATACCCATCTAACACTGTGTGAGGAGGAGGTCAAGACTGTCTGCTCACAGATGAATTAACCCTCACAATATTTCTCTGTTGGCAATAAAAGTGACAAAAGTTCCTGCCTGTGCATTTAAGAGCATGTCTTGCCCTGGAGCTGCCTCCTGTTTGCATACTTATCACTTCACTTCCTGACAGGCTTACACTGTTTACAGAGATGTGAAAATCTTTTGCTGCTAACACAGATGTTAGCTTCCCATTTCAAACAAGGAGCAGACGATGCCAGTTTAGAAGAGAAAGAAATTTTGTCTTGGGGAGTCACTCTGGACAGAACTGGCCTTTTCTTGGAGCAGGGAGGTTGGCAAGTAACGGTCATGCTTCTTCTATCTCTTCAATGCTTCCATGAGCTGATGCACATGGAGGCTTCAGTCTGTTTGCAGACTCCTGGCAGAAACTGTGAAAGGAAGAACAGGCTGACTTCTGCTCATGTCCTTGTAACAGAAGATCCTGGGTTTTTACATTGGTGTAACTATGTTTTCTTTGTTCATGAGTTTGAGATTCACAATAATTACCCTTGCT
>PVIR01018947.1:0-32594 GCA_004026965.1 Petromus typicus | reverse complement strand
TTTTTTTTTTTTGAGACAGGGTCTCGCTTTGTGGTTCAGGCTGGCCCCGAGCTCAGCCTCAAACTCACATCACAATCCTCCTGCCTCTGCCTCCCGAGTGCTGGGATTACAGGCGTGAGCCACCACGCCCGGCACTGTGGTATGTGGTGCTGGTTGCTGCTGGGTGTGGGTCTCCACACCCAGTATTGTTATGTGGTTATCGGGGAATCGAACCCGGGCCCTTGCGCTTGCAAGACAGGCACCGGAACCACTGAGCTAACTCCCCGGCCCAAAAACTTTGAATGCTTTATATGACAGAATATTCACACTATGAAGAAAGACTACAGTCCTATATAAAATCTTCCAAATATATCTGTGTATATGTCTGACTGGATATGCCTCCAAAATATCTTTCTCATTCTTTATTTTGTGCATTTTATTTTTGGAAAAAGAGAAATTTTGTTACATGGTGATAATACTTTTGCCCAAAACTTTATATGAAGAAGGTAGAAAAGAAAAAGAAATTTCACTAAATGGTAAACCCATCAATAATTAGAAACAATATTTTACCTTAAAAAATAATGTGGCTTCTAGCAACTCTTCAAAACCTCAAATAACTATGCTAGATCAAAAATTTCACTTTTATAAATAGCTTTTACTTCATATTTCAAAACAATGGATACTGTGTGAAATGCTCATCAAAGAATATACTACTTAAAAAGATCTTTTTTAACTCAAATTTTAAATTACAGCAATAATGTGGTTAGTAAAAATATATGCTACTTCAACCACATTAAAAAAATCAAAACTTTATTTTGTTGTTTCCATTTCTACTTAAGCAAAATTAATATATTATCAATATAAATTTTCAGTACACATTATTAAAATATTAAGAAAAAAGAAAACTTACTTGTATCTGCTTGGCTTCCCACACTGATATATCTATCATTTCCAGGAAGCGCTGTTTGGTAGTATGTTGTCTCCTCTGGTTGAGGGGTCTTGGCATTCTTTGCAGTAAGGAAAGCCACTGCTAATTCCAAGTTTCCATTACTATCCTTCAAATAACAAGACATCCAGTGTTTTGGAATAATTCTATACCTTTTCATACAATGTATGCAATTTTCTCCATAATAATATTTTATAACAAAAGCACTTCAAAGTTATTCTATATGAAACTAGAGAATATAAATTTATTACATACAAGGTACTCTATCTTAATAGTTACTTGTATTAATTGAAACTGCTAATATAATGTAAAATTCATTTCTCTAATTTGTTTTCCATCCACTTAACATGACTCATTGACAAATATACATAAATGCAAAAAATACAGTTTTTTCTGAAATTCAGGATTATAAAAGTAGTATTTAATATAGTACTTCTGAAAATAAGAGTAATAGAAGACAGTTCATATACTATGAGTATTGAATGTATTATCCTAGAAAAAATTAAGCAAAATGTCAAAGACTAATAGGAAGAAAACAGCAAAAGGTTTGAAGCTTGTTGATAATACAAAGAGATACAGAGCGAACCCAGAAAGAAATATCATACTGAATATTATCAAGATGACAATCCTACTAAAATGTATACAAAACTTTTACTTCATTCTCATTAAAAGCACAGTTGGACAAAATATTCCAACATTCATTAACAAGGAATGATACTACAGTAAGGATTTTTTAAAGCAGAAAAAGTATTAGGAGACTTCTCCAGTCATAAATTTGAATTGTCTACACAATTAATGGTAAATAAAAAATAACAGTTCTTCTAAAACAACTAACTGAAACAACACAAGAAACTCAGGCATTAATAATAATATCCTCTGTTATAAGAGGCTAGAACACAGAAGACCTTAAGAAATTCAGCATACACGTGAGCATGAAAGGCCAATGGAAGGTTTTAAACATGAATAGCACAGTGTGCTTTACATTCTAAGAGGTTTATTTTGACTTTATGTTAAGAACAGACAATAGAGAAAAATGGAAGAATCAGAGAGTACATTACTGCACAATATGAAACATGAAACCCAAAAGGAGGATCGGGTTGATTCTAAGATATAAAGCCTAAGTAACTAAAAGAACAGAGTTATCAAAACTTATCTCTACTTTAATTCTAGTAAAAGTGAGGAGAGGATAGTTAAGAGTATAGTTTTCAAAGCACTACTGCTTTAACATGTTACCTTTATGACCACTATATGATTCTTAACTGATGCATTCAAAACATAGGTGCCATGGCTTGATCCACAATGTACACCAAAGACCATGTGCAAACAGATTCACTGCCTAACAGTTTATGGAAGGTGACTGGATCACCTGGATTCTAATTTCACAAACTCATAATTTAATGTCATCATTGGTAAGCGATGGAAATCTAAAAGGTGTGCCTAACTAAAGAAAATAGCTCAGGACATGTCACGGTCTAGTGTCTCTTCTTCTGCCTTGTTTCTTACTAGCTACCATAAAACAAGCAGCTTTTCTCATTCATCACACTTCAGCCATGATTTTTCTATCTCTCCACAGACCTAAAAGCTGTGGAGCCAGTTTACCATGGACTAAAACCCCTCAAAATATAAGCCAAAGGAAATTCAGCCAAGAATGGTGGCACATGCCTATGATCCCAGCACTTTTTGAGGCTGAGGCTAGAGAACAACAAATTTGAGCCCTGCCTGGGAAATTTAGTGACTCTGTGAGGCCTTCTCTCAAAGTAAAATATAAAGAAATGACCAGGGATATTTGGCTGGGTTCAATCCTCAACAAGACAAATAAATAAACTATTCTACATTTGTTTTTCTTAACTATTTTATCCCAGCAACAGAAAGCTAACATAAGAGTATAAAATATTTTAATTATAACATAAATTATAGTGAGGATGGACAATTTTTATTGAGCTTCACTATGTGCCAAGAAATGTGAAAAATAATTTCATAAGTATTTAATAAAATAAAAATATACAAGAAAGTTTCACAACTTGAAAATCATTTACTTTACAGGGCTAAAAACAAATTCTCATATTGAAATGTTGAAATCAATAAGGACCACTGTGGTTCCCAAAAGTAAACTACTTCCTTGCAGATTATTAAGGGAATCAATCTATTATTACTTAATACAAATGTATAATGAACAACAATTAAGGTTTAAGTGTACTACTTTCCTCCAGTCACTACAACTTAAACAGAAGTTTAGGGAAATTACAAAGATCAAAGTTCACACAACTTAAATCAAAGAAAATGCAAGCATGACAATTTGATCAACACTTCTAGAGTTTTTCTTGTTTTAAATGAGTTTTTCAAATTCATCCTGGCAAAGTGATGTGCTGCAGCCTTGTATTTTTTGACATCCTGGGAGAGCTCCTTTCTGATAATATACACAGAATAATTAATTCATTGTGATGTTCGTAAGAATCAAGGACTGGCAATCACTGAAATGTCATTGTTATAAAAGCTGCAGTGGGATTTGTTGCCTTTCTGGTGGTTTTATACTTATGGCAATAATGCCCTCGACAGTACCACTTCATCATGTTCCTTACAGGGAAATAAGGTAAAACAAAAATTCTAGTGAAAGGAGGAAACAGAAAGTTGGGGCAACATCTGGGAAAATGCTGAAATTTCAATTCCAAGTTCTAATACATACTGGTTGTGTTATCTCTTCAGAGTTAATTTAACCTCTTTCCCCGTCTTTACAAAAGGGTTTAAAACTAATATTTTTCTCATAGAGTTAATATGATGATAAATCAGCCCATATAAAGCACTTAGAATAGTCCTTAATACTATTGTTTAATAAATGCTAAATATTATCATGATGTCTTTGATTGTATTCATCTAGAAGATAAACTATTCTGACAAAGAATTTTTTGTTTGGAATCAGGAGTTATATGATTAACTTTGATTAAACAGCAAAAGACTGAAGCTACATATAAAACTAGCAACAGATCTGAGCATCAGTAGAGCAGATTAGAAGATCCAGAAACAACTCCAGACACATGAAGCCACTTCATCTTTGACAAAGGAGCCCAATACCCTCAGTAGAGGAAAGACAGCCTGTTTAACAAATGGTGCTGAAAAAACTGGGCTTTAACCTGCCAATGACTAAAGGAGGGCTGCTCTTTGACTGTGTACTAAAATAAAATCAAAGTGGATTAGAGACCTAAATATTAAAACAGACACACTAAACCTGCTGCAAAATATATTAGGTAAAACCCTTGAAGACATTGGTTTAGGCAAAGATTCCATGAACAAAATGCCTTTAGCACGAGAAACGGCAGAAGAAATCAACAAATGGGATCTCATCCTATCAAAAAGCTTCTGTACAGCAAAGGAAACCACTAGCAGAGCAAAAAGGCAACCAACAATATGAGAAAGGATCTTTAACAACTGTTTCTGAGACAAAGGGTTACTATCTAGAATATATAAAGAGCTTAAAAAAAAATCAGCCCACCCAAATTTAAAGACCCAATTCAAAAATAGGCATCTGAAATGAACAGACACTTCAGAGGAAGAAGTAAAAGCAGCTAAGAAGCATATGAAGAAATGTTCAACATCACTAGTTTTTTGAGAGATGCAGATGAAAACAACACTAAGATTTCATCTCACTCCACAAAGATTGGCAACTAACTCAGAATTAGCCAGCAAACAAATTTTGGCAAGGCTGCAGAGAAAAAGGAACCCTTTCCACTGCTGGTGGGAGGGTAGACTCATACAGCCCCTTGGAGATCAGTGTGGAGAGTACTCAAAAACCTAGGATTGGAGGTCCCATTTCAACTGGCTGTTCCTCTATTAGGTATATACACAAAAGAATTAAAAGATGCATATCATAGCGACATATGTGCACCCATGTTTACAGCAGCACAGTCTGTGATAGCTAAATCTTGGAAACAACCAAAATGTCTATCAACTGGAAACTGGATATAAAGGATATGGTTATTTTACAGAATGGAGTATTACTCTGCCATAAAAATAATAATATTGAGTCATTTATACTCAAATGGATGTACTTTCAGGATATCCTAAGTGAAATAAATAGGTTACAGATGTGTAAATATCATTTTCCCTGGTATGAGAAAATGAAGATGTAACTGTTTTCTAGAATGTATGGTAGATATTGTGAAATAGAAAATATTCAAAGGGAAATGGGGTGTAGGGGTAAATAATGAGGGGAAAAATAATGAGATGATAATAAAAAAGAAAGGAAACAAAGCTTATGTATATTGGGGGTAGGGGTGGTAGGATGGGTAAGGGAACAGGAAAAAATAAGAATTCAGTTGTGTCATATACTGGTACAAATTCTCATTGTTAAGTAAAATCATGATAGGTATATAGAATGCACCAATAAAGATTTGAATTAAAAAAACTGTAATAACAAAAATGCAATAGTGTATAGCTTTTTTTTTTTCTTTGAGACAGGGTCTCGCTTTGTAGTTCAGGCTGGCCCTGAGCTCACTATTTAGCCCAGGCAAGCCTGGAACTGACAGCAATCCTCCTGCCTCTGCCTTTCAAGTGCTGGGATTAAAGAGGTGAGCCAGCATGCCCCCAGCAGTGCTTTAGCTTTTAATAACAACCTACAAATATGTTTATAAAACAGGTCTGCTGAATATCTTGCATTCATTTGATCTTTTACACTGTAAATAACTCAAGTCATTCAATTCATCTTAGCAAGTGTGTGAAAATACAAGTGTATCTGAGATAAGAGAAAATGATACATTTTATTTATTACATATAGTACTATGGTTTAAATATCAACATTGTTCAAGTGTAATTAGTGGCAGGGAAGACACATGTATTTCTTCTGTGACAAAGCAAAAAAACGAAAGCTGTCAATCCTGTAGTAATTTTTTTTACATTTTTCTCCACGTCCACCTAGTTCTCTAACCTCTCTCACCTTTAACTTCATTTTAAAATCTAAAATCAAAGCTTTTGAGTAAAAGCATCCATTAGCATTTGAATTCGTACTCTACCACTTTGTAAGGAAACCATATCATAGAGAAACAGGTATTTTCATAGATGTCATGTAACACTGCCCTCATGAAAGATAACAGACAATAGCATATTAAGGGGAGTTCTAATTTTATAAAGTCCATCATTTATCCCTATTACCACTAAGTGATATACCTGAAAAACTCAACTCTCAAGTGTAGTACCCACAAGTGTGCCTCAAACTCTGTCATAAAACAAAGCACATACCTTCAAAGCTTGTTGCAGTATCTGGGTGTCATTAATCCCAGTAATCTCTCTCAGTTGATTCAAAAATGTCTGCTGGTGCTAGAAGAAGTAAATAAAACAAAACAAAATCATCATACTATGAACTTTGAAAATATACAAGAAAAAACAAAATACTTTTTTTTAAGTAAACACAATGAAATACTGAACAAATTTCATTCTTTAGGAAACTAGCTAAATCTTAGAAACAGCCCAAATGTCCATCAACTAGAGAATGGATAAAGATGTTGTTTTTTTAATAAAATGGAGTATTATTCAGCCATAAAGAATGATAAATTAGACATTTATAGCTAAAAGAATGTATCTGGAGGCAATGCTCATAACACATGTGTAAATACCATATCATTTCTGTAGTGTGAAAAACTTAAGGTGTAAATGAGGTCCAAAATATATGATATGTATCAGGAAGAAAATGTTAAAAGGAAAGGGGAGGTAGGGGTGTAGGAGAAAACAAAGAAGGGAAGAAAAAATCTGATGGTAAAAGGAAAAAAAGGAACAAGGCTTATGTGTATAGGAGAGGTGGGTGATTGAAAGGAGGGCAGGGGAAATGGAAAAAGTAAGAATCAAAATATACCGTGTAAGAGACAAATTCTCAATGAGAAATGTGATCATAAGAGTATACCTAAAATTTACCAATAGACTCAAATTATTTGAGCCATTTATATTCAAATACATGTACCTTGAGGACATATTCAGATGTGAAATAAATGGAACACATGTATAAATACCGTATCTTTTCTCTTGTATGAAAACCAGGAAGTGTAAATGAATGCCAAAATGTATGATAGGCAATATGAAATAGGAAGAAAATGTGCAAATGGGAAAGGGCAGGTAGAGGAAAGTAAATAAGGGAATGAAAAAATTTAACATTTAAAAAATGGAAACAAAGCTTGTATATGTGGTGCAGGGGTTATAGAGACGGCAGGGAAAAGAGGAAAAGAGGGGAATCGAGATGTGTCTTGTACAGGATACAAATTCTCAATGTTGAATGTAATAATAACATATGCATAAAATGTACCAATAAAGTCAATTTAAAAACTGAACCCTAAGATAACCTTTACTCCATTCTCATTTTTTCAATGTTGAAATTCTGTATCACTGCCTAAGAAGTCTTCATGAATGAACAGTTTTGACCTGTTCTTCACCTTTTCATTTGTGTCTCCAAGAAAAATTTTCATTTATGCTTCTAAGAAGAAAAGTAGTAAAGTAAGCATTGGTTAAACCTTAAGGTTTACACATAACACCTGGGATAGCTCACTAAGAGGTGGTTTAACAGACCATGCACTGTACAGGTAATTACATAAGAATCCAAAAATCTATTTAAGGGGGGGAATCATTTCATTCTCCAATCTAACTTTTTTTTTTTTTTAATTCATGGTCTCCTCTTCTAACATCCTGGTCTGGTTCTAAGTAGAGTCAAGGAAAGGCAAAAGATAAACAATATCTGCCTAACAATTCTGTGACCTGTAACAAGCCTAATCTATAGACTTCCACTTTATGCTTCACTAAGAAGAGCCACATTTCAGGGCACTCAGAGCTGCAAGAGGTCAGAGACAAATTTTGAGCTAGGCAAAAAGGTGCCTTGAAAATGAAATCAAAGTTCTGCTAGTTTTTAAAAAGGAAATGAAAATAAAAGAAACATGTTGGTATCTACCAATATTGTTAGTATCTACTGAAGAACTTGATTTCCACAAAAATCTTACTAAAAAGCTGAGACTGCCAAGATCATCTAATATGCAATCATATAAAATGTCAGGAAGTATCAAAACAGAAGAATGAAAGAATGAAACTGTCAAATGTATAGAGCTAAACAAAATTCTCTTTAAAACTATCTACTTTTCAACTTTTATTTTGAAAACTACCAAAAAATAACAGAATCATGGTCAGGCTTTATCCAAAATTATGAATTTAAGGCATATAAAGTATTTAAAGACATAAAAATACTAAAAAATTCTTTTTATCTAAGTCAATGTTTCATTTAACAAACAGAATTTTCTTAAACTTCACAATTTTATTTGTAATCTCACTACTACCATCATTTTTCATCATTTTCACATATTAGTTTTTTTCAATTTCTGATTATTCAGTTGTGGATGGGCATTCTCCCAGGAATGTAGTCATGCACTAGACTCCAATTTTTTTTTTTCCTACCCCATCACCTATTCCACTGAAGACAAGGTACATTTCTTGTGGTGCTGAAGAGGGGTTTTAATCAATGGCATGGGAAAGGATAGCATGAAAGCCGACAAGAAACGCACTTGCGTGGTTAGAAATGCTCTCTTGAATTTCTGCAAGATACCTAAGAAGATGACTTGCATAGTCCACTTACTCTAAAAGAATGAAGAACATGTGGAAAGAGTCAGTTAGCCAAAAAAGCAAATGAGATCATGAAAATAGTATGTTAGTAATATATAAAAGTAAATTTTGAGTTGGCTTGTTATGTCAATTGACTAGTAAAATAAGAATACTAAGAAACAAGGTCTTTGAGATATTATAGTTGTGTAGTATTTTACTTTTAAGTATAAAGTTAGCCAGGTAATTTTAAAATTTTTCAGTTATATCTCTAGCATGGCTTACTTTGATAATTTTTTCTCTGAAAATGAAATAGGAAAAAGAGCAGGAGAGTAGAACAACTCTGGGTGGTTGAAAGCAGAAAGAATATGCTTAGTTAAGTTGGTAAGAAATGGTAAAGATCAAAAGGCGAGGAGTGAAAAAAATCCGAAGGTCAAGGATCAAAGTCAGCTCACTTGGAAAGTTTTCCCCCTTTTTAATTAGCACATATCAGCTGTGCTTTTCTCATCTCTGAAATGCTCCTTAAGGCCATACTCTAAAGTGAAATACTATATGACACATGTAAATAACAAATTATTCATGTGATGTGAGAAAGCGTAAATGAGGACCATAATATATAACAGACATTGTGAAACAGTAAGACAATGTTCAAAGGGGAAGGGAGACTTGGGAGAATGAAAAAACAAAAGTGAAAAACAGAAGCAAAGCTTACATAAACTGGGAGGCATGGAGTAGCTGAAAGGAGGGAAAGGGAATAGGAAAAATAAGAACAAAGATATATTATGTACAGGAACATATTTCCTAATGATTCCTAATGAATCTGATCATAATGTATATGTTAACGTACCAATACACTTAATGAATAAATAACTAAAATGGATCTACCTTGCTTAAAAAAAAAAAAAAAATTCTTGTGCCTTCCTTCTCTGAAGTTACTTTCGTTGTGGTGGCAGTTGTTCTCACTATTTCTCTTGTGATTAGGATTGCCTTTGAAGCTTCATACCTTTCCATTTATCAAATATCTGGTTTGCAATATATTACGCTGATCCTCAACATTCCATATACAGCTTATGCCTCTTGACTAGCAATTGCAAATCTAAATTGAATCCAATGTACTTGCACTTCTAGAACTCCTTACACAACTCCAAGATCCTCCTGGTATGGATTTTGTAATTATTAAGCAGAAGGATGGTTCCACCTGTTTGGGTTCTCGAACAAGAAAGGTAAGACACAATGTCCACAGAGATTCAGTTGCTTGCAAATACAATAATCAATAAGAAAAAACTTATGACTAAATATAGGCCTTCAGATCCCTTCCTCAATATTATTTTTACTGCACATGACATTCTACTATGTGCAAAATACAGTAATATGTACTTCAAGGATAACAAAGCATCTAATAGTAATTTCAATATAAATTAAGAATCAGTAAGTTCAACAGAAATTCCTTCCCTTTCAATCTGGCCTACTTAATGATCTTTAAAAAATGTGTTTCAGGAGGCCAGGGATTTAACTCGCGGTACTGGCACCTGCAAGCACAAAATGCTGAGTTCAATCCCCAGTACCAAAAAGAGAGAAAAACAGGACAGAGAGAGAGAGAGAGAGAGAGAGAGAGAGAACAGATTTAACACCAGTGTAACTTTCTGAAGATGAAAAAAGGGCAGTCACTGATTTAAAGAAGAAAGATGAACATATTTCATGTCCTTATTTTCCAAGGAAATTCGAGTATATAATTTTATACAATACACACACACACACACACACACACACACACACACACACACACACACACCCTCTCTCAGAAGTTGTTCTCTTTTTACAGCTAACAGAGACATCAACAGATTAGTAAATGCACCAAGGAAGAAATAACATTAAATCTTTAAAATTCCAAAGTCCATATTTTTATGTATTTTCTCAACTCCAATTAGAGTCAGTGATAATACACACTCACTGAAAAAATCTGTTGTGCTAACATAAAATATTTAGATAATGCTATGAGAAAACTAAAGCACTACTGCCTACAAAGCAGGAAAAAAAAAAAACTGTGCTAACATCTGAGTGCCTTAGGGTTGTAGTTAGTCAGGGCATAAATCAGTCAGTGACTTCTCCATCTGAATTTCCAAATAGAATGAAATTTGGTTTTACTGCAAAGGAAGCCAAATGTTTCCATCCTTGGAGAAAAGTAAGAGCAATTCTTAGAATGACTTCTAAAAACAAAATCTTCAAATTTTCCAGGAATACAGAAAAAAAATCTAATGATACAAAAACTCAGAAATTCCTAAACTTCAGGATTATGTGCACCAGAGTCCTGATAAGCATTACTGGGCATTTTTAAATTAACTATCCATGATCAAATTCTGTCACCAGACATGATCTGAGAAGGTTCCCCAAAAAAGAGGTGGGATCTCAATTCAGAGCACTGTGTAGGCTCTTGATATTCACATTAAAGAAAAAGAATTTGAGTATGTATCAGTGTGAGGAACAGGCACGTTTATTTATTACATAGAACAGAAAGTAAGAAAGAATAAACAAGGATCCCACTTAAGTTACTGGCATTGATACTCTGATGCAGGGGTTCTATCTGGCCTGCTCAAAAAAAAAAAAAAAAAAAAAAAGCCAGTGATTAAGCATTCTTCAAGGTGGGCCAGGGTCCAGTCAAGCTTTATACCATTTCTGGTATAGTAGTTGGGGAGGAATCCTTGTGGTTTGAGGGGCAATTTGGCTCCTGTAAGATCACTGTTCTGGCAAGGGTGGGTGAGGAAGGCACCTACCTAGGTTTCCATCATAAGGCAATTCCTCCAGCTTGTAGCAAATAGATTTCATCATGGGGTGGTCTATAAGGCTCTGTTTCTCCTGGAATCTCAGGAGACTGTAGATCTGAAGACTACAGAAAACTCCAACTCAGAAATGATCCAGGAGCTCTACCCAAGGAACACAGGGAGGAGGCTTTTATGTGATAATTACACAAATAAAACAAAGGATCTGATTATGTGGTGTTCTTATTGTGAACTTATGGCACCATGTCACAGCTGGCCGGTAGTTATCACTGAAGCTCTAAAAGCTTCATCATCACTGCGTCCTATTTTAAAGTCCCTAGTTATATAACTTTGTTAGCTGCCTGTGATTAATTGAGCTTCATTCTGTTTTTAATATAGCCATTTGTAAGAAATAGATGAAATTAAGTTTGTCTTACATTTGTCAGGCAATCAAGGTTTATGTCTCAGGTGATACCTACTGAGTTTTATGTGCTCAGATTATACAGGCCTGACCTCCACTTTTCACTTAATACAAAAATTCACATAGAAATACTATGAATGGTTCAGATGTGCTACATTTCCTACTATCACAGAGTGAAGATTTTTCTCAACCTTGAAATAAATCAGCCATATACCTCTGGTGACATATAAATGCAAAGTCTTAGTGAGACTAGAAATTCTAAATTCAAGAAGTCTCTTCCTAAATCCAAAAACAGAGCTATAATCAATATAAGGTTTTGCATACTCCAGAAAAAGGAAACTCAGAAAGCAACAAATTCAAAAAAACTAAACTTCCCCAAAATAAAAGATCCAATCTAAAACAGGACAAGTGAATGAAATAAATAATTCTCAGAGGAAGAAGTAGGAATGGTTAATAAACACATGAAAAACAATTCAATATCTTTAGTCATTAGAAAAATGAAAGTTAAGACACCAGTGAGATTCTATCTACTTCAGAAAGAATGGCTATTATCAAAAAATCCAATAACAAGAAATGCTGGCAAGACTTCTACAGAAAAAAGAACCCATGTATATTGCTGGGGGGAATGTGAACTCGTACAACCATTATGAAAATCAGTATGGATATTCCTCAAAAAACTAAAACTAGAAATTCTATTTGACTCATCTATTCCCTTCCTGGTATCTTCTTGAAAGAGTTAAAGACATGTAATATTACAGGATATATGCATCCTGTAATATTATATGTGATTATAACAGCACATTTCCTAATAGCTAAAGCTTAAAAGTGGCCTATATGTGCATCAATAGAGGAATGATTTTAAAAATGCAGTACTTATATGACATGGCCATAAAGAACAATAAACTTAAATCATTGGTAGGGAAATGGATATACTTGAAATCGTAATATTAACTGTAATAAATCAGACATACAAGTTTAAATGTCACATGGTCTCTCTAATATGAGAGCATCAAAATATAAATTAAGAACAAAGTAAAAGATAGGAAATAAGGAGACACATCTTTTGCCAAGGAAGGGGGCCAAACATGAAGGGATGGAGGAAGAAGCAGAGGGAAAACGGATGAAAAAATAATAAAGCTGTGTTATGTACATTACCAACTCAACATGAAGAATACAGTCATTCTACATAATAAACATGTACTAATAAAAAAATAAAAATCAGAAGAGAAACTAAATGAGATCATTTACAGGCAGATGCTAGCAAAGAATGGTGTATATAGTTGATCATAGGTAAGTGCTGGTTTCCACTCTTCCTCACAGTTCTTAACCTGGTCACCAAATCCTTAAACCATACTTACAATGTATCAATGGCCATCAATAAATTCTCCATCCTCCTTAACTGTCAAACAAATGAATCATAAGTAGAAACTCTAAATGTAATTCTCCCTCAAAACATTACCATACAGCACTATACCCTAAATTCATATGGAATTAAATACATTTTGGGGCCAAATAAGAGCCCCCATATAAGAAAACAATATTTCTATGGAATATACATTTTCAGTCTTATAAATCCAACTCATAAATTCTTTTAGAAAACCATCTGTATTTAAATGAGAGTATGTTCATGCTAGAAAACATGTAGGTGATCCAAACTTTTGTAAATCAAATCTCTTTGAATTACCATATGTGCAATTTAAATAAACTGTATTTCACTTGTTCTTGATGTTGATGATCAAATTCCTAACATAGTTCTTTCCTGTCTAATTAAGTCTTTATACATCTCTAATTTGTACTGTGCTTAAATTCTCATAATTAATTTGTAGTCCAGAAATAAGCGTTCTTATACTAATGAAACAAAAGAAATATGCTCAAAACAGAACTTTCAAACTAAAATGCTGTATAAATTTTAACATTATACATGTCACAAACAATTCCTTGAAGCAAATACAGAATGAGGTCATATTTAATTACATTAAGATACTTTATGAGCTTTGAGAAACTCCACCTATCTAGACATAACTCAAGGCATAATAAAATGTTGTATACTCTCTCTTTCTCAACCCCATAAAAGAGTTGTTGCAAGGAAAATCCAGCCTGTGACATCTAAGCAAACTATTCCTATCCAGAAGTAGATTCTCCAATAAGAATTATATCAGAGACACTTTGAGCTCCTGAACATCCTCAATCAAATTTGTTTTTTCTTTTAATCTTAGGAGTTCTCTTTATCCTTAGTAGCTAGCTATCTGCTACTCATCAGTATGTCTTTATATTAAAGCTTCTCTGTTCTAATTTTTATATTTTCTATATCTTGACTGGGTTTCATAAAATTTCATTAAAAGCAATTTATGCCTTCTAACAATATATTAATAATAGAATTCTGTATTTTTAAAGATAATAAATCTCAAAAACAACCAGGGAAGTAAATTTTAACTGTTTGCTCAGGTGTACATTAGAATATTATTTACTGACCACTCTGAGCATATAAAGCAGTAATAATTTCATTAAGAAATAACTGATTAAATCACTGACTACTGGTGACTGAGCCCAATCTGCAGACCCACTCCTTCCCTGGGTGTGGAGCAGGGGACCAAATTTCTAACTAAACACTGTTTCACTTTTATAGTAAGCAGCCTGTATGTGGAAGCTACCTAGCCTGTCCTTTTCTCCCATGCACCTGCCGTCTCATTAGCATATATACAATAAATTCCAAGAGTTGTAGGGAACGTGCCAGAAACTGGAGGTGGAGGGCTTGTTAGTTATGCTGCAGCCAGATAAAGCTACTTGTAGTTAACAGAAAGGATTAAATCTTGTTATGCTTCTTTGTGCTTGCACATACACATCTTTTAGCATGAAAAAATACCTTCAATGTACCTAAACATTTTCAATGTTCATTGCAATCATTACCACCTATTCTTCCAAGATCGTCTCCTTACCCCTTCCAGTGTACACAATATGAGCTTTGAGTCGTTGAATATCACATGTTGAATATCACATGTGCATTTCTGGTTAACACTACAACCAACAAGTTTCTGGGTGTATCACTTATTCCTCAATCTATTTAAAACAGACTAAATGAATATTGAACAGGATACTGACTGCCTGAGCAAGCAAAAATGTACAAAAGTCTTAGTCTACAGTTAACATGAAGATGCATCAAATTTATTTTGAGTATGCAAACTTTGTACCAATGAACATACATGTCTGAGAACATAATGTCTCAAAAATAGAGTTTATGAAGTAAAAAGTGGAAAATCAGACTATAAATCTTAGGAAAATTCCCACAGTTAAGAAGCCGACACACCGCATCTTATCAGCAACAAAGTTATACCATGTTGTACATCCCATAGGTAAATAGTTTAAGTATATTAGCTTACTTTTAAAGTTAACAATCTCATAGATTGTTATAAAGTTAACATTCTCATAGACCCAATAGCAAGGTCTGCTTACTACTGTTTTTACTCAGTAATTCTCTTTTTATCATGAATTATTTCATTGGTACATTTTATACACACCTTATGATCAAAATCAATGAATAATTATTTCATTGTGTTTGTAATATGCTTATAAAACAGTACTTAAAATTGTGGCAACATACCAGAAAAGGCCTAAAACTTACAAATTAAAAGTATTAAGACTGGGAGTGAGAGATTAAGATGGATGGCAGAATGTTGAAGCAGCAACCTGAAAGAAAGCAAGTGGACAGCTATAACTTTGGCCAGTAAGAGGAGAAAAGTAAGTCTGGCAAGCCACTGTAGTCCTTGAGATAAGAAGGTAGGATGTGTAAACAAACTAGATATAAGCAAAGACAGCAATGGATTGGAACAAAACCTGACCCTAGCTTCTTTATAACTTTACTGTAATGCATTTCTCTAATAAAATATCCTCTCAAAGGAAAACACCAGTACAGGCTGGTGAAGGTGAAAACTCAGCCACATGCAAAAACTAAACCCCAACCTGTCTAGAAACTCATGGCCATGCTGGTAAAAATGAATAGCCAATAATATTCCTCTGGGTTCCCACAAAGATGGAATACATTCTTCATTAGGTGCTTCTGTCTATGGAGGAGCTGGCTGTCTTGGAGTAGCCAACTTTTTTGTCTCTTTCTGGGGCTGCTATTCGACAGTCAGTTGTTTTTGTTTTTGTTTTTTTTTTTTTTTCTTTTGTCCTATATTAAATAAAACCTTTCAATTTAAGCTTCTACCTATAAAGGCAACAAGTTGCTTCAGTTTTAACCTCCATTATCATGGAGGCAAGAACCCATGCTACCTCGTAACCATATAACAATCTCACAGAAGGTGGCAATAATTACAAGACAACTATTACTACAGTACAGCAGTTATCACTCAGAAGAGCTTATCCAATCATTTCTGATTGCCCAGATATTCACTATATTCACAAGATGAAAGACTCACAAGTTCTCATAAATATTTATTTAGCAGTAACTTAACAGTAACTGCTACTTCTTATTCATAACAAGTATATTCCATTCTATATGAAATCACACTGTTCAGTACAATACTCTGCTTGACACACTGCAGGAACTACATTTACTGAGTTACAGAAAAAGAATAAAGTTCTAAACTATCATCAAAACTTGGGACACAGATGTGAAGATTTCAAAACAAAAAAGGCCAAGAACACCACTGTAAAATAATGGTTAGGGGGGTTGGGGATTTAGCTCAGTGATTCTGGCACCTGCCTTACAACTACAAGGGCCTGGCTTCGATCTCCAGTAACCACACACAACGATGTCCAATGTGGTGACTCATGCCTACCAGCAATCAGTACTACATACCACAATGCTGAGCGTGGTGGCTCAGGCCTGTAATCCCAACACTCGGGAGGCAGAAGCAAGAGGATTGCTGAGTTCGAAGCTAGGTTCAGGACCAGCCTGAACTACAAAGTAGGACCCTGTCTCAAAAAAAGCTTAAAAAATAAAATAAAATAATGGTTAGGAAATGAGTATGAGGCTCAATGACCAATTATGGAAGAAAATAACAAAATTTACTCCCAAACATTAATGACATATTATAAGAATACCCTATAACATAATAATGTCCTTACCTGAAATTATAAGTGCTAACTTAGCTTCATCTCTCCAAGTGCCAAGTTAGACCATCTGCAATACCCTTACCCTTGTTATTCTGCATTGTCCTAGTTCTGTAACTTTGGTTATATCTAAGTAATAAGATAGTCTTTGACCTTAATGCATAAGAGCTATACAATTTAACATAATAAATGTATGCCTTGCTTATTTTTAAGCAAAAACATAGTATAAGTATAAAAATTATTGGGCCGGGGTTTTAGCTCAGTGGTTCCGGTGCCTGTTTTGCAGGTGCAAGGACCCAGGTTTGATCCCCGGTAACCACATACAATATTGGGCATGCAAACTCACACCCAGCAGCAACCAGTACCACATACCATAGTGCCGGGCATGGTGGCTCACACCTGTAATCCCAGCACTCGGGAGACAGAGGCAGGAGGATTGCTGTGATATGAGTTTGAGGCTGAGCTCAGGGCCAGCCTGAACTACAAAGTGAGACCCTGTTTCAAAAAAAAAAAAGTATAAAAATTATTTAATTCAAGGAGAATCCCTTGAAACCTATTTTCCTTTAAAAAAAACAAATCCCAACTCAAGGATAAAAAATATTTTCTCAGATGGAGAATCAATATCAAGAAAGAACTATTCAAAAAAGGTACTGGTTATTAGGAGGATGATAATATATAAATAATACTCAAATAATACACAAAATCAAATCCAAGTAGATTGAGACTTAAATGCCAAAAGGAAAGCAATAAAAATATTGGGCACAATAAATGAGAACATGTTTATAAAACAAGCATGTAAATTCAAACAATAAAAGAAACTAATTACAATTCATATGAAACTAAATTAAAACTAAGAATTCTTAAACAAAGTCAAGCCTTGTAGTATCAGCTACCTAGTAATTCTAGCAGGACAATCACTTAAACCAAGGAATTCGGGGCCAACCTTGGAACAAAGGACATTATAAAGTGAGTAAAAGGACAACCAAAAAATAAGAAAAGATATTTACCAAATATATATGGGCAACCAAATGAAGTGCTATTCATGTCCCCCAAAGGTCACTGTGTTAAAACCTTGTTCCACAGTCCATGATGCCACTAAGTAATGGAGAGTCCCTAGAGGCTAGGAACTGGCAAAAGGAAGTTAGGTCACTACAGTCAGGATATGAAAGGGGATACTAAAATCTCAGTCTCTTCCTCTATTCCCATCCATCTATTTACTGTTTCGTAGCCACAGTGAAATACAGTTTGCTCTTCCACGTGCTCCTGCCATAATGTACTACTTTGACACAGACACAAATGCAACAAAGCAACCTGACCATGGACTGGAACTTCTAAAACTCTGAATCAGGTAAATCTATCATCACTTTAACTTTATTAGTTCAGGCATTTTATTACAATAGAAAACTACTATACCAAGTCATATCTAGACTAAAGAACTTCAAATCAGAAAAAAAAAAAAAAAAAAAAAAAACCTCTGCCTAAAAAATGTGCAAAAGAAAAAATGTGGACTTCACACAAGGGAATCACACCAGTGTATAAGCATTAAAAAAAGCCCTACATTCACTGGCATTTGGATGACTGTGATATGTCTGAATCTATGAGCTATCACATATTTAATGTAGATTACCACATAAAAATTGTTAAGAAAATATTAGCAATGTAAGAACAGAAAAAAAAACATTCCTCTACTTGGTAGGAGGTATCTTCAAAAAATGAATGTAATTAAACTTATACTTCATAGTGAAAGACTAAATATTCTGCACTGAAGGCACTTCCACACCTTACAGTAGGAAGACCACAGAGTGGGCAATAAAATAAATACAAAGAAAAGAAAAAAAAGAAAGAAATAAAAGGGAGAAATGCATAAAGAACATGGAGTAACAAAATTAGTGGAACTAATATGGAAATTAAGCAAGGTAACAAGCGAAAAAAATACAAAATTAAACCATATTCTATATATTAGCAAAGAAAATTAGAATATAAAACTAAATTTAAAATACCCCAGTATCAAAAAATCAACTCTCACAAAGGCTATGGAGACTTATGAACTATACTGTTAATAAATAAAGTTTGAATAAATGGAGATGTGGGATGTTTTGGGACAAAATGACTAAAATTTCAGGCTGACAATATACTCAAAATTGGTCTATACTTTCAATACCATTTCATTTAAAATTTCCAGCTGGCTCTTTGTCCAACTGTACAAAACATTTTAGAATTTATTTAGAAAGGCAAAAAGAGTAAGAATAGCTAAAACAATTTATCAAGACAAATTAACTTCTCTTACTAATTTCAAGACACATTTCTGAGCCACAATCAAGACAATATAAGGATAGAATAAAATGCAATGCAGAAACAGACCCATTTATATATGATCAATTAATTTTCCATAACTCTATTGAGCTAATTCAGTGAAGAAAGGATCCTTTACAAAAGATAATACTGGAATAACTAGTGTCCAAATTGCCTCAAAAATTAATTAATAAAACACTGCAGTTTAATTTTGTGAACATATCAGTACTTAGTTTTTATCTTTAGCAACAATTCTTAAATTCTGAAGTATATTTATCTGCTATTATTTTAGTTATTGAGTATGTATAACTATATAATACGAGTAGTGAAATCTTAAAAATTATCTGAAAAATAGCAGGCACATGAAGAAGTATTCAAAGCCGTTAGTCATTAGTGAAATACAAATGTATAGCATGAGTTACCCCTAGAATGACTAAAACATTAAAAAAGTATCCTTTTAGGAAACAATTTAGCATTATCTTGTAATAAATCTATTCTTATTTTCCCAAGAGAAATATAAATATGTCTACCAAAAAACCTGCCTCCAAATGTACATGTAACATTGCATACAACAGTGAAAGAAATGCAAACAACCCCTAAGTCCATCAACAGGAACAGGCATACACTGATGTGGGATTATTCACATATTACTTAGTAACAAAAGTAACAGATTACATGAAATAATATATAACCTACCCAATGCCATAGCTTAGGACAGCCTACTGTAAATATGCTGAGAATATTTACATTAGCCTACAGTTGGGCCAAGTAATCTACTACAAACTCTGGCTCACCATGAAGTATCAAATCTATCAAATATCTTACATAACTTATTGAATGTCTGTATCCACAGAACACTGGCAACATGGTACATTGTGCCTTACTGGGCATTTAGCCTTGAGTTGCTGACTGACATCTGTGGTTTACTACCCACTGCTCAGTATCTCGGGAGAGTATCCGACACCGTATCACTAGCATGGGAAAAGATCAAACTTTAGAATTCAAAGTACAGTTTCTACAGTGTACTTCATTTTCATAATGAAAATCTGGAATTTTCTGTCTTGTAAAAATTTAATCTCAAAATAATCCACAGAATCAGTTTACATAAATGCCAAAAGCACTTTAAGAACTCTAAATTTCTTTTTTTTTTTTTTTTTTTTTTTTAGGTTTTTTGAGACAGGGTCTCGCTTTGTGGTTCAGGCTGGCCCTGAGCTCAGCCTCCAACTCACATCACAATCCTCCTGCCTCTGCCTCCCAAGTGCTGGGATTACAGGCATGAGCCACCACGCCCGGCACTGTGGTATGTGGTACTGGTTGCTGCTGGGTGTGGGTCCCAGTATTGTTAAGTGGTTACCGGGGAATCGAACCCGGGCCCTTGCGCTTGCAAGACAGGCGCTGGAACCACTGAGCTAACTCCCCGGCCCAAGAACTCTAAATTTCAATTAGTTTTCCTCATACTTTCATGTAAGATTCAGAGAATCTTAACAGTCCAGCACTCAAAGTTTTCAAATAACAGGTATAGAATAAAGCACAGAAAAAAACCACACCTTTGCCAAGTCCTATAGCTAGTGAAGACAATCAAAAAATACACCACAAAAAATTCTCCTGAAAACATTATTGGACTAAAAAAACAAGAAAAACATTGCTGGATATTTAAAACACTAACAGCTCAGGGAATCAGAGACTAAAATTGAAGCAAACAATTTGCATTTCAAAAGTTCAGATAGATAAAGGTGAAAGAGAAAGAAAACTGAAAATTTAATTATCACATACAAAATATCATGATGAAAAATTATTCTTCAAAACTAATACAAATCTGCCAAAATAAATATAAATGCTTTTCCTTCTACAGATTCAACTTCCACAATAAATTCCAGAACAAAAACCAACTTTCAAATTAACTACTTGCCCATATTACATAGTAATTTTCCTAAAAATGGGCTTTCTTCACAAGTCAAGTATCATTCTTATACAATATAAACCAATGACTATATAAGTAGGAAAAAGGCAAACAAAGCTGTAAGACAGGGCTTATGGCATTTCCATCACATTAGAGAGCAATACTTTTTCTCCAAGCACACAAGTACAAAAATCTATGATTGCTGGTTGGCTGCAAGGGAAAGAAAATAAAGATTAGTGATTTTAAAAAAGTGTACCTTGCCTAACTTTACAAAACCAAGATGACCAAAGAGAAAAAAATACCAACAAATCAACTATCTCTCTCACTTTTTTCATTATTCTACATACCTGAAGTGAAAGCTTTAACAAGGATCACCAGAACTCAAAGAAAACCGTACATATAGGCACCAAAACCTAGAAAACCACTATTTCCTTTAGATTTAGAAATAAAGCCACTTTTTAAGTTGGTATGGTTTACACAAAACTTTAGAAGTATGTGTAAAGATTTTAAAGTACAGAATTTTCCTTTGAAAACAAAAATCAATGATAAATACTATCATCACATCTAACCGTTACATAAAAACTGCAAATGCGTAAGTAAATTCAATTCAATTTATGACTTGATCTAGATGTTTCCTCAGAGCTTTGTGTACTTATAGTGGAGTTTTTTTGAGGTGGTTTGATCTAGGGTGTATGACTATAAATTAAGGGTAACTAGTCACTGACTGGTTTATCAGAGTTCACTGCTAAAATCAGTCCACTGACTGGCTAGCAGAGTTCTGGGTGTGGAAAATGGGAAGCCTTAGGTTGGATGTGGTTGGCACCATCCAACAGGATTGTAATCTCAAAAGGATAAAAGAGAAAGGAAGCTTCTCTGTGGCTACTCTTCCTATCTGCCATGCTATGGATTGTTTTTCCTCTGCCACACCTTTAGCCATGCCATCTTGGCTTGGAGCCAGTCAACGATGGCCTAAGATCTTTACAAACTGAGTTAAAGAACAAATCATCTCCTTTAACTTGTGGGTGTCAGGTATATTATCCCAGGAACAAAATAAAAGTAACTAAAACTATGAGTAAAACTCATTTATTCATACAATCTTTACTTGAAAATGCCTAAAATCTCTAAAAAAATTATTTTGAAACTTTGGAGTATAAGACTATATAAATATTATATATTTTATATACTTTCTAATATACTATATATTTAATATAATATATTCTAATAAATATATTATATATTACTGTATTTATACTAGTAACACATTTTTACAAGTATCACCTAATCATCATCAGAAATTATCAACAACTGAAGGACAAAAAATATATTAAAATCCTATACAAGCTATCTAAGAGATGTTAAAGAAGATCTAATTAAAAGTAGAAGTATACCTTATTCAAGAATAGGAAAACTTAATGTCATAAATAATGTTTTTGATCCCAGACTAACTTGCAGAAATTAATGAAGCTTATCCAAGAATAATCAGGTTTTTCAAAGACTTTGGTGATGTTATTTGAAATGTTTAAGGAAAAAATATAGCACATGACATCTTTTCTAGCTTTAGAAATTATTATGAAGAACCAACAATGAAAATAAAAGTGTCCACAAAATGAAGGATGGAACAAGCAAAGAAAACCTCTGGCTTTTATTTTAATTGGACTCAAGTACTTATTAAAAATAAGCAGTGTAATAAATGAAAACACACTTGTATGAACAGTTGATCATGAAATAGTAATTAATGAAATTTTGTATATTTTGGAACCAAATAAAAATATACTTTAAAAAAATCTTAAAAAAATATTTAGAAAATTTTTTAAAAATCTCTCTTCAGTTGTAGCATACAGAAATTACATGACAAAAAGAATAATCTAATCCATCTATCTAAAAGGTTATCCTACTATGATGAGTACAAAAGTAGAAAGAAAACTATAAAATCTGAATCAAGAAAGATAAATGAATGGTACATAAAAGTCAAGTAATGCAGTTTAGCCCAAAAGAAAGTGAATAAAGTAGAAACAAAAATTTTAAATATGTACTGTTTTTTTTAATCACTCCTGAAGTTTTCAAATCAAAAATTCTATGCAGGGGGCCGGGGAGTTAGCTCAGTGGTTCCGGCGCCTGTCTTGCAAGAGCAAGGGCCCGGGTTCAATTCCCTGGTAACCACATACCATACTGGGCATGGAGACTCACGCCCAGCAGCAACCAGTACCACATACCACAGTGCTGGGCGTCGTGGCTCACGCCTGTCATCCCAGCACTCGGGAGGCAGAGGCAGGAGGATTGCTGTGATGTGAGTTGGAGGCTGAGCTCAGGGCCAGCCTGAACTACAAAGCGAGACCCTGTCTCAAAAAAAAACCTAAAAAAAAAAAAAAGAAATCATAGCTAAAACCTCATGAGGAAATGTTAATAATTTCTAAAACTACCAGAAATCAAATTCTCTAAATTGCAAAAAATTTGAAAATTCACAAGAATACTTCAAAAATGATGTCATGGAAAGCACAAGTTCATGAAAGTCTGCAGTTCAAGTGACTTGATATTAGTATGACAAATCAACAGTTGACTTTAAATTGTAACAGATCAAAAAGTAGGATGAGACAATACAAGAAAAAAACTAGAAAACAAAGCAGAACTGATAAAAGATTTAATTTTTTTAAATGAATAAAATGAAGCGGCACCTCACAAATATTACTGAGAACAACATAAACAGGAATGACAAAGGGGATATATTTACAAATACACAAATTTAAAAGAAAAATGTTGAGCAATAAATATGAAAATCAAAATACAATTAAAAATTTCTGGCCAAATTTTCTAGAACTATTAAATATTTTAAAAATCTGTCCTGTAAGATGTAGAAAATTCAAAACACAAATAAAGCAAAATTTGGAAAGTTCATCTCAAATTTGCTCTAAATAAGAAGCTGAATGCTAAGTCAGTTATATCATCAAATTTTCCAATAGGAAGTACTTAAGAAGAATTCGCACCTTTTTTTAAAACATGAAAACTATCAAATACAGTACAACCAAATTTGAACAACTGAACTTGATTCTACATTAAACAATTCCAAAAGCACAGAAAGACACAAAAGAACTTCATAATCATTTAACAGACTAACATTATCTTGATAGTCTATATGAAATAAATTTTATAAGCAATGACATAAAAGAATATACATATTTTCTTTTGTCACTGATATATAGACAAATACTATATAGATGTTATACATAGCTATACACACAAAAAAGAATCCGAAATTCTAGGTTAAATTTTAAATTTTAATATTTTAAATTTGGAGATATATTAAGAGAATAAGACATCATAACAAATTTAGTTTTATATGAAACTGTAAACTAAAATAATACAGTATCATTGTATGAACAGACGCTTGCGAACAACACGTACCTGAGTTTAAATACCAAGCTCAACACACTAGGGATAATTATGACTTTAGTTCTCCAAATTCTGCTATAATATGAAGGTAAAAGAAAAAAATGTACATTGTCAACTACTCTGGAGGCTGAGGCAGGAGAATTAAAAATTCAAGGCCAACCTGTGTAATCTAAGGAGTTCCTTTCTCAAACTAAAAATTTCCAAATTGTTGAGAGAATGGCTGAGTGGTGGAGCACTTGCCTAGCCTGCAGTAGGCTCCGGATTCAGTCCCCACTACCAGAAAATGGAAAGAAGGGAGGGAAAGGAGAGGGAGGGAGGAGAAGAAAATCGGAATGACAGGAGGAAGGAAGAGAGAATTCTTCATAGGTGCCTGCCAAAATTAAATGAAAAAAATTATCCAATACTCTCACTACATAGGATAATACTCACATATACTAAACTAGCAGAATTGCTGTTATTTCATTGACATATAGTATCAATCTTTGCCAAACACATATTTGATACAGTTAACATCTAATCTAAGACATTTAAAAAATTTGCTACATAGTAAATTTCCATGTCACAATGAAACAATATATAAAAGAAATATTGATCCTTGGAGTAGTTTGTAATCTTAGCTAAATCATTAAACTAAAGAATGTAAAAGCGGTCAGAATGATAAACTGAAGGCAATTTTTTAAAATATTTATTAGAACTGATGAAAATTCATTAAGAGTGCTAAATATAATGTAATATAAAAATCAAAATTAAAGTGGAAAGGGAAGAAATAAGCAGCTGGAACTGTACCTTTCAGATAAGATGAGGTGTTAACAATATCATCAAACATTTCACAGTAAAATATTTATCTTTTATGTAACACATAAGTAATGCTGATTGTCCAATGTTGTATTATATATTTTCATTTTTAAACAATCTCTAAATTAGAAAATATTACATTATTTTAACTAAGACATTCCCCAAGTTTGTATGGTTTTGCAGATTTTAACACTCAATTTGATTAATCTGTGACCTTCTCCCACTAAGTCCCCCCTGCTGCATGGTTAAGTAAAAATTAGCTATACAGATATGTAAGATTCCTCTGCCTTTACTGTTTATAAAATTTTATCTCCCCTATACAGAATAAACACTGTCTTAGTTCCAGTAAACTCAAATCTAAACAAACTTGTGCAGACATAATCATTCTAATTTTAAGGTTCCAAAAGATTGAGAAGCATTTAATGATGTGCCCAAGATCACGGACAGGTGAGTTAGACCAAGCTCACATCCTGTCTTTTCACTGGCAGCTGCCTACTTTGCTAGTATAAATACAGTTTCAAGTTTTTATTATGGCTCAATGTTAAACCATTCATTCATTACTTATCAAATATTTGCTGAGTCCTACTATGTATAAACAGCAGTTAATACAGGCAAAGTGTCCTATGAAACTACATTTCATTCACCTCAAAAAGATGCCTTAATATAACTAGTATCCTACTTCCTTCACCTATAAGTTAAGTTGGCTAGTGGAAGAAAATATCTAACACTGTCCTAAAAACCCCACATTTGGAGTTGTATTTAATGCCTGAGATTCACGAATCTTAAACTTAGGTAAAATCAAGTACAAAGGCTGAATGTATATGTCCAAGGCCAAAACTATTCTAAGATTTAACGGCACTTAATTTACTACCAACTCTACCTCACCTTTAATATCTAAAATTCAGAACACTAGCTCTAAATGGTTTATTACCGCTCATAGCCTGGTTTGGTGAAACTTCAGCAATCAACCTGTGAAGAAGAAAAGAGAGCTTTTGCTCTTAAACCTAAAAGGGTATTGTGTAATGCTGTATTTCTTTAATTATTAATCCTACATCATTCTACAGTAAAAGAAAAAAAAATTTTGAAAATATCAGAAACCCTTCCAATCACCATAACATGACTATATTTAAAAATATATAAGCACGTCTATGTCTACGCACACACACACACACACACTCTCACACTTTTTAAAAGCAAAAACCAACTAAACTTCTGACTTAGATACCTCTCATTTGACTTATAATCCGTAAAGTTTCTAAGTGAAAGAGTTTCACTTTTGTTTCTCCCAAAGTGTGAAGTTGACTTCCTGGTTAGCACTTGAAGTCTACTTCCTAACTTTCTACTTGATTGATTTAAAATCTGTCAGCTTAGTTGAGGTAGTTGGTTCTAAGTATTTATAACTCTTTAAATATTAATAGTTCTGATACAATAACAAAACAATGACAAATTAACTGAAAGCAGGCACATTTCAGTGTTTCTCTTTAAAAAAAAAAAACAAGAAAAGTCATGATGGAAATATAAAAATAATTACATAGTCTAAACATTTCCCCATTATAAATAAAATGATATAAGGCACATACACACATACTAAAACTAACAGCAGGATAGTGATATTTTGTATTTAAAACACCCTTTGTGTAATGAAGGGGCTTGTTAAACTAGCAAATTAGACTTGATAACCAAGATCAGTTTCTGTAATTTGATTCTTGACCCTACGATTTTATGCATGCATCTCTGAACCATGCAATGGAGTTAGTATTATTAGTATTATTTCTTTATCCTAAAGAAACAGGTAATTCAAAGTCAGTTTTTAAAATCTCACCAATTTCTTGCTATTTGTCAAGCTTAGCAGATGTGAAAAAATGAGCTGTATTTCCCACTTTGAAACAGTTTAACTATTTCAACAGTCAAGACAATTATAAACAAAATATTACCAAGCCTTTAACTATTGCTTAGAATTATATATTCATAAGACCATATGCTTCGTTAAATCTTAATTCAACAGTACAACGTACTCAATATCAAACATAAAAGAGTAAGATATTTAAACCCCCATATACAGAAATAGTAAGTAAACTATTTCAACCCCCTACTATTAAATCTTGAATTATTTCGCTATAATAAATGGCAGTCTGCAAATAACCTGAATTAATCAGTAATATCAACAAAGAAGTTTCAAAAAATGTTTCCTAATAATCCACTTTCCAAAATTCTTGAACATTTTCATCTGCCTCAGGTAGTATCAGAAATTTTTAAAAATGATCTCAATGCAAAAACTAATCAGGTTGTTAATACACAGTCCATTTTGGCACGACACTCTTTATTCTCAAGTCAAGCACAGGTATACTATAACAGGGTGGAGCATTCATTACTCAGGGAAACCAACTATAAAATTGTAGTTTAAAGCTATTCACAACAAATTTAACTACTCCTAAACCCAGCACCACAAAAACACTTTCTCTTTGCTCAAAATACTGTTCATACAAATTGGAAAATTTGAAAAGATTAAAATCAAGTCCTGGCCAACTACTCTGAGTATAGGGCAAGCCAGGGTAGTACACTTCAGATTCTGTAAGCAAAAGATAGACTAGGAAAGTGATCTCTCAGTATTCACGCCATGAGGGTTTGATGGTTCATAAATATGTCCGTGACATTCTTCACACAGAGTGACCATTTGAACGCCCGACCGGTGCAAGAGCAAAGGGCGAACGACTGAACAAGGTCAGACTTAGGGGACAAAAGATCACTGAAATAACACAGACAGAATGGTTTCCCTTCTTAAGGGGTTCTACAGGCCGAAGAGAAAAAGAAACCAAATCGTGTACGTGCACCTAGGAAAACTCCAAACGACCGAGGTACCTGCCGAAAAAGGCAAGAGACGTAATTCTGGTGAATTCTTTTCGCAGAAAAGAGGCCTGGAACGCTGCCCCCTTCCAAACCTCAGCTGTGTTCCAAAGGGTAACAACTGGCACCGTTTCCTTTAAAAGGCAGGAGAAAACGGCGGAGAGTACAAAGTTTACGAAGCCTTATGGCCGACTGGAGGCACGCGGGGTCCCTGCTCTACCTGGCACCATCTGTCAGAAGACAACACACGGCAGGAGGAAGCGCGCCCAGCCCGCGCGGTGCCCGCTCCGCGCGCAGCCGGGCAGCGACCCGAGCGGCGGCCTCACCTTCTGCGCCGCGCTCTGCTGCAGCACGTTCTGCTCCACGGTCATGGCCCCCGCGGCGGCGGCGGCGGCGGCGTCCGGCTGCCCGCGCTCCGCCGAGCTCCGTCAGCGGCACCGGGCCGCGGAGGACGGCGCCCCCGCCAGCCGGGCGCGAGGGCGGCGGCGAGGGCCACGGCGGCCGCCCCGGGCTCGGCGCGGCGCGGCGCGGCGCGGCCCCCTCAGCTGCTCGCCGGCCTCGGCCCGGGCCGGAGCGGGCGGCAGACGCCGGGCGAGGGAGGACGCGAGCCAGCGGGCAGCGTCACGCGTCCGCGCTCTCGCGGGCGACAGGCGGGCGGCTGTGGGAAGACAGCGAGGGACGGAGGGAGCGGCTGGCCGGAATGGCGCTGTCCTCCTCCCTCCGCGACTCCTCCCCTCCCCTCCCCCCCGACGCCGTCACCGCCCCCGCCCCCGCCCGGCGGCTCCGCCCCCGCAGGGCCACGCCCCCAGGAGCCCCGCCCGCCAGCCGCCCTAACCCTACATTATGACCCAAGGGGCGGTGAGGCAAGGCGGGAAGGGGAGGGACTAGCACCTTGTCCCGCCCCCTACCCCGCCCCCGCGCTTGGCCCGGGCGCTCCCGGGAGGGGCCAGGGCGCACCCGGAGGGCTAGGCTGGGCCCGCCCTGCTGCAGGTTGCACAAGGAGGGTCTTCGGCTCTGAAGCTTCCAGCCACGGCCGCCTCCTTCATACCTGCGCCCAGGAAGTGTGGGTTCGCCCTGTTGCCCAACGCCTCCAGAACAAACATATCCTTCCCTACCTGTACCATTCCTTAGTTCCACAAGATCCCAAACGCTAGCTTATTTGTAAGTCACCCGCCTCCTCCCCTTACCTTTCTAGGAATTTCACTAATAGTGAACTTGCGGGAAGACTAATGTCAAATAAGCAAAGGACTTTCAGAAATCCTTAGTCTGGGATGTACTTTTCTCCTTCATGCCATACATTAGTGTTGATTTCCTGAGTCTTCTTCCGGTAATGGAATTTGTGCATTCGGTGTAGATTCTGGACAAGAAAGATCCCTTACCGGATTCAGTGTAAGCGAATGGGGTCTATAAGGCAGACTGCACAAGTATTGCGGCCTAGATGATGCATAACCCTTAACGGCCCACTTGCCAATTTAAGCAAACAGCTATCATGCATGGAGTACCCTGCTATATATGGCAAAGTTAATGAGAAGGCAATCTGGAGTAGCAAAAATATCTTGAGTCGCACCAGCTCATCAGGATACTGCAGTGGTGGAAAAGGATAATCAAACGTATTGTCACAAATGTAATGCGCGCGCGAATTGGTGATGACGAGGAAGGTGAGCTTTTAAAAGGATACTCGGAATGTTCTCTGGTTCTAGTCGATCACAGAAATTCATAAGGGCTTTGTCACGCTTCTCCGAAACTATCTCGGGGAAGCATCTTGGATGTCTTCACCCATCTTGTGTGATCTTCCCCGTGAATCCTCGTGCTTCATTTGTTTGCACATTTGATTTTGACAAATTTTATTTCGTTGATGTTTTATATACTAGTCAGAAACCCTGAAAAGTTTTTAAAAGGTTACAAGCAAAGGATTATAGGGATAATGCAACTGTTTCAATACAAAATATCAAACTATTTAGGAGACCATTGAGATCCGGAGAAGAGGACCTGTCAAAATGTACATTAGAAACTATTTTTTTTCTAATGTACAAACTAGTTTCTTCCCTCACACTTTACAGACTAACTCCGTCTCTCTATATATTATGGGAGTATTTCTTAGAAAACTATGTTGCATATTATATGATTACTCTAATATGGCAGATGTACAAATATAAATAATTTAAAGAGCAAAATAAAATAGATTTTTAGAAATTGGAACATAGACTGTGAAGATGGGAAAGGGATCTAGGGAAAGAAGAAGAAAAAATGGGGGAAAGAAGAGTAAAATGAACATGAAATTACTTTTTACTGTAAAAATGTAGTATTAATAATAATTTTAAAGAAAATCAGATTTTTATTTGAATTTAAGTTTAACGTAAGAATCTAGTACTTTGATTTTAAAAAGATATTACCAAATACTAAAGTTTAATTTCTAGAACTTGGCAGTTCCTCTAAGTTATTTAGTTTTACAAAATAGAAAATAAAAACAATCTTGCTAAAGCTTTCTACATAATCACACATTAAAAAAGCCAAAAACTTCTGTATAGTGCAAGAAGTTTTGCCAACTTAGATCATTCATTTCCTGTTTATATCTGATGATTTCCTACTCACTCAACATTTTAAAAATATTAATTGTCATATTGTAGGATTTTGAGAGAAAAATTTCTGCTTTCTTCATAGGCATGCCTTTTTAGAAAGCTTATAATTGGAATGAGTAATTAGAGGAAGAAAATTTGAGAAATCGAAATAAATTGGAACATGGAACCTATTGCCAGGACTTAGTCATTTTTTCAAAATTTGTTCCTGTGTCCATTTTGCTTCTCATGAACTGGCTTTTATATTCAATTATTGAAACTATATATGCTTAAAATAACATTTCATTCTTTTCATACATTATTACTGTCAAGTAAAAACACAGTGATAGAATCTATATAAAATGAAACATTTACTCTATTACAGTTTGAATGTGTCTCTCCAGAAGCACACGTATTTACCCTCCAATGCAGTGGTGTTGGGAGGTGGGACACAGTGAGAGGAGACCAGGCCAAATGTTCTGCTCTCATGCACCAATCTCATCGCCACAAGACTGCATTCATCATCTAACAGTGGTGGGCTCCTCATAAAAGAACAAGCAAGTTTGGGACCTTTGCTCCTCTTTGTCTCTCTCTCTTTCTGTCTGTCTGCCCCTCTCTCTCTCTCTCTGTCTCTTCCTCCCCCACTCCCTCCTACTTTTGCTCCCTTCTTATGTTCTGCAGAGCATCAAGGAATCACGTTTCAGATGCTAGCTCTACTATCTTGAACTTTCCGGCCCTTTAGACCATGAGATAATATTTTTTTGTTTAATATACAATTTCCCAGTCTTGCATTATAAATTACAGCATCACAAAGCAGATCAAGACAATCCTCAGTCTATTTTTATAGTTTTAACTTGACTGATATTTCTAATGATATTCAGTATTAAGGTTTTTATGTAATACAACTGGTGTTGACATAAAATTGATGTTTCTGTCTTAAATACTCACTTTTGTTTGTTTAGAAGTTTCAAACAGCTGCATCTGATGGTACATACCTGTAATCCCACGACTAAGGAGGCTGAATCAGAGGGATTGCCATGAGTTTGAGGCCAGCCTGGACTACATAGGGAGTTCAACACAAGCTTGAAAGATCTAACAAGACTGCTTCAAAAACATGTTTGAAGATCTAATCATGGACAGTGAAAATCTGCTATGCTACCAAAACATAAGTATAAGATATTAATAGGAGAAAAAAGTTCATAATGTAAGCCTTTACAATTTCTATGATATAGTGTGGCCTTCAGTCAACTTTAGTGAGGATTAAAATTCTCTTTTTTTCCTTTAGGTGTATTGACATTCTGTAGTAATTCTGTTTCCACCAATAAGAAAGCAATAAGCAAACATTCATAGACAAATTTTCTATGATGTAATAATGACACTGTTTAGTCATAGGGTGATCATAGATCAGAACTTTGTGTAAGTTTTTTGTCATGGTGGCCAGAATACCAAAAATAAAAAACTAAAAAAAGGAAAAATTTATTCTAGTTCAGGGTTTCAAAGGGTTCAGCTTTGGTTGTTTGGTCTAGTTGCTTTAGGCCTGAAGCAACGTAGTTTATGGTGGTGGAAATGCTATGGGTGATTAAACCTGTGCACTTCATTGGGGCCAGAAAAAAGAAAGGAAGAGCCCAATAATAAAATATACCCTTCAAAGATATGCCATACGGGCAATGTAGCAGACCCGAGGATCAATGGAGTAGACTAGAAGATCCAGAAACTACTCCAGATACACTGAGCCACCTCATCTTTGACAAAGGAGCCAAAAATCCTCAATGGAGGAAAGATAGCCTCTATAACACATGGTGCTGGAAAAACTGAGTTTTAACTTGCCAGAGGCTAAAACTAGATCTAACTCTTTCACTGTGTAGCAAGCTGAAATCAAAGTGGATAAGAGACCTAAATATTAAAACAGACACTCTAAACCTACTGCAAAACAGGTTAGGTAAAACTCTTGAAGACATTGGCTTGGGGAAAGACTTCATGAAGAAAACTTCTATAGCACAGGAAATGGCTGAGAAAATCAACAAATGGGACCTCATTCTTTTAAAAAGCTTCTGCACAGCAAAGGAAACCACCAAAAGTGCAAACAGGCAACCAACAATGTGGGAAAAAA
>PVIR01018946.1:0-32643 GCA_004026965.1 Petromus typicus | reverse complement strand
TGGTGGCTCATGCCTGTAATCCCAGCACTTGGGAGGCAGAGGCAGGAGGATTGCTGTGCATTTGAGGCTGAGCTCATGGCCAGCCTGAACTACACAAAGGAGACCCTGTCACACATAAAAAAAGAATTCTCATTTATATAGCATGCAAATCTATGTTTCAATTATTTGCTGAGTGAGAAAGAAATTTTGCTAAACATGTAATATTTCTATAATTGAGTTGCTTTTTTCATTGTCATTTGTATTATAATACTAATTTCTAGTAACTATTAACTAACTTGTATTTCTTTAGTTCTTACTATATTTATGAATATTATTAGCCTGTTAGCTTCTATTGTGTTTTTCTTTCATTTAAAATTGATTAGAAAAGGTAAATTTCTTTGTTTTGTGGTTTTGTTTCTTTTTTTGTACCAGGGATCTAACTCAGGACCTTGCATTTGTGAGGCAGGTGCCAGAACCATTGAGCTAAACCCCAGACCCAAGGAAAACATACATTTTTTTGTGAATTTTGTGAATACATTAAACTTTGTGAATTTAATATAATTTTCACTAATCTACAGGGATTAACAAAACATGAGAACATGAGGAAAATGTTCTTACCTGGCTTCTGGAATAGAGCCTCCTACAGGTGGTTTCTAGGGGTCTTTTGGTATTGAGCAAGAATTGGTTAGGACAAGCACAAAAGGTAGTGAAGTTTTATATTCATTAAAGGCAGAAAGAAAAGCATGTTCTGCAGAGCAAGTTTGGGTCAAGTAAAGGTAAGGCAAAGTGTAGTCTGCAGTGGGAGCGCAGACTGCTGTGGAAGAGCACAGCGGGCTGAGGATTGCTGACCTTGTGTATGTCCTACCTCTCAGGCTGACAGCAGGTCTAGGTTGTCCTATGGGAGGCTTGTGGGAGTCCTGAGAACTTGGGGCAGCGCTCTCTGATTAGCTCTAAGTGTAAGGCTCTGGTTACTGTTTGGCTCATGTGTCCTAGAACTTTGTAATTAACATAGCACACCCACTTCCCCAGCCAGTGTGTCACCACTCTTGCCTTAGTACTGGCCATTATTTTAATTAACATTTATGAAAATAGTATACAGAGTTGGGGTACAGGAGAAAAGAGATGAAGGCAAACTCTCCAAACACAAGGCAGACAAGATAACATGAGTGCTAGGTGTGGAGGCACACGCCTATACATCCCAGCAGGTCTGAGGTTGAAGCAAGGAATCACTGTGTGTTCAAGGTCAGCCTGGGTTACATAGTGAGACCTTGTCTCGAAGAACCAAAATGAATAAGTCAAATAAAATAAAACTGAAGACAATTTGTGTAAGTTCCCATTTTTCAACAATGAAATGAATTTAGAGGACACAACTTTGTATTGCTTCACTGCTATGTTTTCAATATGCTTTTCTCCATTGCTGGTTACTATGGTTTGCATGAGTGTCCTTGAAGGGTCCTTGTGGTGAAAACGTAGTGATGACACAGTTGAGTGGATCAAAATGGTCCAGGTCTTGTACAGGACAAAGAAAGAATTGCCAAGCATACACTTCATAGTTACATTTATTGAAGATTGTGAGGGGGAGCAGTAGGAACCAGTGGAAAGACAGAGTGGGCACTAGAGCCTTTGTAACTCAGGCTCTCAGCATTTATAAGGTCAGACATCCATAGGTCCTGGGTGCCTCCCACTGTCTCTCTTTTTTGATGCCAGCAATCTGTGTGATCTCCTAAGTTTAAGCTTGAAGAATCATTAGGGCGATCTTGTGTTTATGGCTGATGGAAAGAACACGAGGCAGCTCACACAACTTCTCTGTTGTAGGATTATAGAAGCATGGATCACCTTTAGGAGTGGTGCAATGTTTACAGTTGAATGAAGGGAATGCAGTGAGTCAGCTCCTTTGTTTCTGACTGTACTAGTGGTGCCCTTCAGAAGTGTAACCTTTGGGAGGTAGGGCTAAGTGAGATGTCCTTAAATCATTGGGAGTATACCCCCGAGGGAGATTTTAGGACCCTGGCTCATCCTGTCTGTCTCTGCTCCTGGCTTGTGATGTGAACAGTCTGCTTTGGCACTGCCACCTGACACCCCCCTCAGAGGCCAGAACAGAAGGCTGCTCAGTCTTGGACAAGAACCTCCGGAAACCTGAAGTAAACAAGCTTTTCTCTTCATAAATTAATTGCTTCAGATATTTTGGTATAGTAACAAAAAATATGACTAATATAACGCTCCATTTCTAGTGAGGTGCTAACAAATAGAGAAATAACAAATGATGGGAGACCAAAAGCATAGAAAGCAAGATCATAAAGCGGAAGAGCAAAATGGAAGGTTAGCTGGGACAAATGACATTTTGATATATTTCTAGCATGATCTGCCAGCACCAGAAAGAAGCTACTTTTCTGTCAAGGATACAGTATTTAGAATCAAGTGGCTATGGAGAAATAAAGGAAAGAATAAATACAAAATTGTGCCCTTGAAATACTACATAGACCTTTGTATAACAAATGTATCCAACAATGAATTAGAAGCCATTCACTTCTCTAGAGAGTTTGAGGGCTGAGAAAGAAATTGTTAATGTTCATCCCTAATGAGGTAGGTTAGAAGAAATAAAAACTAGGCAGAAAGGAGACAAGGAAAATCATATTGTTAACAATGAAAACTGAAGTTTCAGGACACAAGCTCAGTTTAATTTTTTTCTCATCTCCTGGAACACAATAAGCTTAGGCAATTCTCTTTCACTTGCCAGTGGTTCAGTTATTTCCTTTTTACTTGCAAATGGTCCTTTTCCACCTGTGAATAGGCCACCTTTTCACCTATGAATTATGATCTCCTCTATGAATAGGGCATTATCTCACTGTAGGCAGATCATCCTTTTCCCCAAAAAAACCCAAGAGTAAGAATATAAATTATCAAAGACTGCAGATTTCACCGCCTCAAACCCAAGGATTCTGTTACCTTGTTCTGGGTGGGCCATTCTCCACCACTCACCAGACCAAGACCGTGGACACCCACCATCCACAACACACAGAATCCCCCATTCCAAGCTGCAGCGTGCTTCATTTCTCTGAGTTCCCACACTTCACTTCAAATGTGTCCTAAAATCTCTGCTTTATAAACCCTTCCTGTGCCTCTTGTTGACATGTCTTTTTTTTTTTTTTGAGACAGGGTCTCACTTTGTAGTTCAGGCTGGCCCTGAGCTCAGCCTCCAACTCACATCACAGCAATCCTCCTGCCTCTGCCTCCCGAGTGCTGGGATGACAGGCGTGAGCCACCACGCCTGGCATTGTGGTATGTGGTACTGGTTGCTGCTGGGCGTGAGTCTCCACTCCCAGTATTGTATTGTGGTTACCAGGGATTGAACCCGGGTCCTTGCACTTGCAAGATAGGCACCAGAACCACTGAGCTAAATCCCCAGCCCTGACATGTCTTGAAAACTGGGAATCAGCAAACTGCAAACGTCCTCTATGAAGGGTGGGTTAGGTTCTGTCTCCTGAGACCCAGCCTGGTGAAACTTCCGGCTGGCCTTGAACTCACTATGTAGCCCTGACTGGCCTCAAACTTGGTGATCTACCCCTGAGATCCTCCATCCTCCCACATGCTATGATCCTAAGTGTGTACCCAGGAGATAGGAGGCAGGGCACGACTCAGACCGCCTCGAAAGGGACGTGTGGAGCCCAGGACTGCCTCTCGGGATCCATACATAGGCGTGATGCTGGGTTTTCTCGAGATGTGGATGCATAAAAGGACATAGATGCCATGAAGAGCTCGTTATTGCGGCTTTCCTCACCACAGCCACCCTGTGCCCTCTAGGGCGCTCTTTTGTCTTGCTTTTACCTCTTCCACCCTGCTGGAGCTTGCTCTGCACAGCCAGTTTCTCCCTCATGCTTCACTTTTACTGTTTCAAATAAATTTTGTCACAGCTTTTCATTTGTTCTGTCCAATTCTTCGCTCAAGATGACAAGAACCTGAAAACTAGCTGCAGGAGACATGAGCACCAGAAAACCTGGTAACATTTATTTGATGAGCCAGCTTCTGGAAGAAGTACCCTGTAACCTCACAAGGCCTAATTTCATTTCTTCCACCCTGTGATACGCTCTTGCCATTATCTTAGGAGATTGGTTATATAAAGCATTTTTGCACTGTGGATTTTTCTTTCCCAGTGAAGAAAAAGCTGTCATTTTGTTGGCTGGATGACAAGTGGCTTAATGTGTAAATTGTATAAATTGACTTTCCAAAACACTATGATCACCCTTTGTGTTCAGGGCTTGATTTTTTTTTTAAATTCTGATTTTAAATAGTGCAATTATTATCAGCTTGATGAAATAAACAATTTCATTGTGAACACTAATACCTTATGTACAACTATGCTAAAATACAATTCAGGTAGTTTCCAAATTTCCAATGGCTATTTTTCCAAAACTTAATGAATGACTTACATGTAATAATGAAGATTTTCTGTTTTATCCATAATGAAGCTGTAATATAGCTTCATCAGCCTTTCCTGATCTATACCTGTCTTCGAAGTCTCTTTGGAAACCTCAGTTATTAAACAAAATGTTAGTCCAAATTGATTTTTAAAATACCAGGTAGGACAACGAACAGAAACCTTCTCATTTACTGGGTAATGACTCATACTTGTCTTGGCTACATTCATTAAGCCCTACTGCATATCTGCACTTGCACGATCTACAGAATCAACCAGCTATGTTTAAATCTATCTAAAGCCAAAAGGCAAACTTCAAGCCACTTTTCCTTTTCCTGTGTTCCTTTTCTCCACATAGGTAAAGATTCTTTTTCTATTTGAATACAGTTGTCCTTAAAAAGAAAACTTCTTATAATAGTGGTCTCCAAACTTTTTGGCACCAGGGACTAGTTTTATGAAACACAGTTTTTCTTTTTCTTTTTTGGGGGGAGGGGTACCAGGGATCAAACTCAGGACCTTGTGCTTGCCAGGCAGGAACAGTGCCACTGAGCCCCATCCATTGCTCTGAAAGAAAATCTTTCTATGGACTTGTAGTGAGGGATAGTTTCAGGATGATTGAAGCATATTGCATTTATTATACACTTTATTATGTTTATTTTCCTGTAATATATACTGCAATATCAATATAACTCACCAAGATGCAGAATTAGTGTAAGCTTTGAGCTTAAGCCTTTTTTCCTGCCACTATATGGCAACCCATGAGAAGGGGTGGGAGACGCTAACAGCTGAAGTGTGTTGCTTATGTCTAGTCCACAGTCTTGTTTTGGCTGGTGTCATTACAGAAAATCCTGCTTCACAAAGATAGGATGTTGGAAATGGAAGTGAGCTTTTAAGGCCTTTTGTGGAAATCTCAGGAGATTCCATCTGGACTTTAATCAAGAATGTACTGAGACTTCAAGTTGTCTCAAACATAGTTTTAAGGCCACTGTCATTTGTGATCTCAAAGCAGTCAATCTTCTTCTAGCATGAACAAAATTGATTCACCTGGAGTATTTACAAATAGGTCATGAGGTCATTCCCTCACAGTTCCAGGGGTATTTTGTGGTTGGGAAATAATGCTCAAAGTCTTGAAAGCTGAGATAGGTGATCATGCACCAGCAGGGAGAAAGAAGGCCCTGACTCAGTCTCTCAGAATCTGCTAATGTTTGAAGCATGTGAAAAATCTCAGTGTTTACTCATCACTCCATGATCCCAGTTTGGTTTTGAGCACAGCCTCTATCTATCTACCTATCTATTCATTCATTCATTTAATTTATTTCAAACAGTGTCTCGCTGTATAGTTCAGAGTGGACTTGAACTGACTAAGGAGCCCACATTAGCCTCAAACTCAAAAGGATTCCCCTGCCTCAGCTTTCCAGGTGCTGGGATGATAGGACTGTGTCATCAGACCCACAAAATGCAGTTTATGAACCGACTTGAACATAGTTGTCCTTCTTGCCTCAAGTGACAGATTAGGTTTGTTTAGCAGGTTGAATGTGCCATCCAAGTAAAGCTTTCTATGTCACTTCATCCACCTACAGGAACACAGTTGTGCAGCAATGTGCTGCCAGTGATGACTGTTTTTCTAAAGGAAATCTCTGGAGTGGTTCTCGTAACTCCAAATCCCTGGTATGTCTTTAGGAAACCATCTTGCGTCTGGGTATGACAGAAGATAGGCATGCTTTGCATCCAACTCCTCACAGACTTGCATGACTAGACACAAATTAAGGGTATGTCCTTTAATGTGGTTGATCATTTTAATCACATCCAGCAAAACTTTATTAAGTTGAAGTGGCACTTTTAGGCTACTTCTCTATAGATGGACTTCTTTATAGGACTTCTCTACAGATGGCACATTCAGAAGTGAGCTCTTTGACCTAAGCAGTGAAAACAAAAGGCCATCCAGTCCTGGTGACAGAACAACACCACACAGTAAGACAGGCCCTTGCCTTGCCTCCCTCTTTTTTTCCCACAGAGTGTTTTGTTCTCAAATTGTAACAGTTTGTGCTGTTGGACAGCATTCCTGCCCAATGTATCAAAACGTTTTGCAACTGTTTTTCTTTTTAAATAAAATGAGTTTATGGTACATGTTAGGAATACATTTTGATCACATTCACTATTGAGAATTTTTACTTGTATGTGGTGTATCTTGATTTTTATTTTTCCCACTCCCTTGCCCTCCATTCCGCCCTCCACCCCTATGTACATAAGTTGTGTTCGTTTTTTCCTTTTTATTATCAATTTTTTTCTTTCCCTTCCTTGCTTTCTTCTATCCTGACCAAATTACCATTTCCCTTTGAGCATTTTCTTCCTATTTCACAATATTATCATGCCTTCTGGACCTCATTTACACCTTCAGTTTTGTATACTAGAGAATAGACATGGTATTACACATCTGTGTCCTATTTATTTCACTTATGAGTGTGGCCTTGAGATGCATCCACCTAGCTATAAATACCTCCGATTTATCACTCTTTGTGGCTGAGTAATACTTCATTTTATTTAAAAAACCCACATCTTTATCTTGTCTCCAGTTGATGGGCATTTGAGCTGTTTCCAAGATTTGGCTATTACAAAATGAGCTGCTGTAAACATGCATGTACATATGTCCCTGAACTTGATCTCTCAGTAATGTTTGGTTAGCTGGGCCCTTCTCAGGAATGCTCTCTGAGCCTCACTCTCTAGGAAGATCCTGTTGGCTCTACCCCTCTGCTTCTGTGAGCATGATCATCCACTATGCCTTTTAGGGACATTCTGTAACTCCCCCCCACCCTTGCATCTGTGAGCATGCTCACTTGCTACACCATTCAGGAATGTTCTGTAACTCTGTGGCCGTAGTTGTGTTAGCATGCTTGCCCCCTATGTCTTTTGGGAACATTATGTAACTCCGCCTCCTTGCTTCTGTGAGGGTGTTCACTCTCTATGCCTTTCAGAAATGTTCTGCAGCTCTGTGCCCCTGCTTAGGTGAGTGTGCTCACCCACTATGCCTTTCAGGAAGGTGCTGTAACTCCTTCTCCTTGCTTTTGTGAGCATACTTGTCCATTTTTCTTTTCAGGAACGTTCTATAACTATGCCCCCTTGCTGCTGTGAGCATGCTCACTTGCTACACCTTTCAGGAATGTTCTGGAACTCCTGCTCCTTGGTTCTTTGAGTGTGCTCACCCACTTATCTTTCAGGAACATTCTATAACTTCGCCCCTTTGCTTCTGTGAAGCATACTCTCCCACCATGCCTTTCAGGAATGTTCTGTAACTCTGTCCCCTTGATTCAGTAAACATGCTCGCCTACCCAGTAGACCCCTATTTAAGGAAGCTCCTGTTTCTAGTCAAGTGCTCAGACTTTATAGTATGAACTCCACTCAGCCCGCTGGCATAATAAAGGTTTTTCCACACCTTCTCAAGTGACCATCGGATTCTCAAGTCTTCACATTGTGACAGCCTTTATCCAGAGCTGTGACACTGAGCTGTGCCTCAGAGCTGTGGCTCTTTGCTATGACACTGAGCAGTAACACTTGGCTATGGCAGAGCTATTCCACTTTGCCACAGCAGTGGGAGCCACTTGTTGCATGCATACATGGACAGAAACGACCCACTCAGTTTTCTTAATATGTAATCCTTCAAAGCCTTCAGTTGTAGTTGTGGTACTTGTTGGTAACAAAAATACAGTTAACGCATCCTTGTGCACATACTCCTAAAAAATATAGCACACAGAAACAAGCACTGTTGCTTTGTTGTCCACATCATAGATTCATCAACCTAAACTGCATACCACTGTGCCTCATTATCTCTAACAGTTGTGTTTCAGTGTCTCCCACTAGTCCATCAATTCATTTCATTACAGTGCTAGAACACTAGCCAAAAGAGGAAAACATGGCAGTTTTTGAACTGCAGGCTCTCTTATAAGTTCTTGACAAATGTCTTTAGCAGTAGCCAGGGTCAACTTTTCAGTAATGGTAAAGGTATTCTTGGATTTAGCGATGTAGTTAGCCACTTATAATGACGCTCTCAGTGAAGCATATGTAATGAAGAGAGGATGTTCAATAATTGCTTCTGTTCACATTTTTTTTCCTTTGAAAAACTCCAAAAGCTTGTCTATTAATGCAAGGTGCTTGGTCTCCAAGCACAGCAAAGCAGTTTTGAAGGTTTCATGGCTTTGTTGGATAGCTGGTTGCTGTAGATTATATGAAGCACACTTGGAGGATGTGATTCACCTATTAGAATTAACCTACAATTTAAGCAGGACTCTTGTTATTTTCCCTTAAATGCAGTTTGTGGTGGTTGTTATTGGAAACTGTGTGATCAGGGCACACAAGATGGTGAGGCTCAGGCTTTTTGCCTGGTGTTCCCTTTGCTAGTGAGTCAACATATGTGGCCCATGCTTACACAATAAACATGTAAATGAGTAGTCTGTTATATAACTTGTTGGCAACATGCTGGCTTTGTGTGACATTGTATAAAGGGAGTGAAACTTTGCAGCGTTGCTGCCCAGGCTGCTAAGATGGTAAAGGCACGTCAGGCGTTCCCACAGCTCCATGTCTTTTCTTTAGGCTGCCTGAATCGCAAGTGAACCGCTCAACCTTGACCAGTGGTGGAACAACTGGTGGAGTGCTGCAGCTTGCTATTGAACCCTCTGTTCCCCTCAGTTGGAACTGAGTGGTGGCCAGCCACACGTACATGGTACTCAGTGGCCAGCCTCCTCTTGGCATGGGCCCCTCTCAGGCCTTGGGGGTGGGTGGATGGGGCACCAGTTTTGATAGAAAAAGCCTCGCATGCCATGGGGGAAGGACCTGGAGAAGAGTGTCATACTGGGTTAGCAGGGCGAGTGTTTCTCACTGCCCTTAGGCTGGAGAAAAAAAGCCTGCGGAAGAATATATTCTTATCTCTGGGAGTTGGCAGATAAGTTAGTAGCTGCTCCTAACTTGTGTCCAGAAGGACACAAAGTGATGAGATAATAGAGCTCATGTAGATAACTCCATGCAGAAAATATTTAGCCAATCCCATTTCTGACGGTCTACTGAGAAGATTAAGTAGTGGCAGCCCCTGCCACCCAGTGGAACAGCTCCAGGTCCTGCCCAAAAGACTTGAATTCGTTTTTTAAAAAATAAAGCTTATGGGACCGGGGATTTAGCTCTCCAGTGCCTGTCTTGCAAGCGCAAGGGCCCGGGTTTGATCCCTAGTAACCACATACCTATACTGGGTGTGGACACTCACACCCAGCAGGAACCAGCGCCACATACCACAGTGCTGGGCGTGGTGGCTCACGCCTGTAATCCCAGCACTCGGGAGGCAGAGGCAGGAGGATTGCTGTGATGTGAGTTGGAGGCTGAGCTCAGGGCCAGCCTGAACTACAAAGCAAGACCCTGTCTCAAAAAACCTAAAAATAAATAAATAAATAAATAAATAAATAAATAAAGCTTATGTATAAGGGGCAGGGGGTGCATGGAGAAATGGGAAAAAATGAGAATTAATTTGTGTCATATACTGTTACAAGTTTTCAATGTTGATTGCGATCACAATGTATATATAAAGTGTACCAACAAAATCATTTATTAGAAAAAAAGACGGGTTCATCACGCACCACCCGTACACCCAGGCTAAACTGGTAGATTTGGGGAATTAATTTAAACAAATCCAAAGAGAACCTCTGGCTGCTTGGTTGCTACAACTGTGGGATTCGGGGCTGGATGGTATTAGGTATACTGGGTAGATGATGAAGAATTTAGCCTCGATCACTGGCCATGTCCCCTTTAGACAGCAACTGCAGAATGTTTCCCTTCCTCTGCCCACGGACAAGAAACTCACACCATGCTTTAAGTGCTTATGGCAGCCATTTGCATGGTGTGGGCCAATGGTCAGGGGGTATGCTTGAGACAGCAGCAAATGGCAGTCATTTGCCTACCTCATTCAGTTCGTGTGACATTTAACGCGACACCAGGGCCCTGATGATGAACAGTTCACTGCAGGCACGGGGGATGAATGAAGGAATCCAACTGATATGGGAACAGATGTAACTCCCAAACCTGCCAATTACCCAAAGTGTGAGTTCATGTTCTCTAAAATTGAAGAATGAATTCTAGGAACAATGGAGGTGAAGAGTAGGAAGAATTTATTGAGAGAAAGATGGCTTTTGTCTAAGAGAGATAGAAAGGGGACTGGAAAATGGGTTGCCCGCCGACCCTGCTTCTCAAAGGTGTTTCATGGGAGAAAGCCACAAGGTGAGGCGGGTTCAAGGTGGGACAAATCTATAGTCTTAGGTAATATTGGTCCAGTGATAATTACAAGGTGGACATGAGGTGAGACAAAACTATGATCAACCAATAAGATTACAAGTAGAGTTGGGTAGGTAATATTGATTAAATGGGGATCCAGTGGGGAAGCAAGTCACACAGCAAGCATACAAGGATTTTTGGTAAGGGGTGGGCCAGGGATCTTTCCTGGAAGGGGTGAGTTCAGGTCTTGGTCCCAACCCAGGTGATATCGATTTATAATATTCCTCTCTAGGGCAAGCTCAGGAGGGTGGTAGTTTCTCTTCTTTTACAATGCTGATCTTCAGTGAATGTGTCTTGATTGTCTTCCCCTTGGCTCCTCCAGGCCTGGCCTTGTCTAACTGCCCACAAAATATCTAATTAACTTAACTGTCTACAATATAATCACTGTCATCCTGGTCAGAGAGCCCTCCAAACCACTGCCCCTCCCAGCAGAGCTGCGCCCAAGGACTCAACACTATCAGCCCCCGGACTGAGAGTAGCCAAGTAGCCGCCACTCCCCGGGCTTTCCCAGGCCTTGTCCTTGGGCACCCATTACCGCTGTGCTGTCTCAAGCTTTGTTCTCAGCAAGAGGCAACAACCCTCCCTCACCAAACTTCCCTTCCTCGTGACCCTAAAAAAGCCCCACAGCTTGTGAGGGCAGCTGATCTGGTCTCTGGTGCCAGAGCCATTCCTCTCGGGTTTGTTCTGCAACAAACCTGTCCTGCTGAGCTCGCACTTCTGTTTCTTCTTTTCCTTTTCTCCTAACAACGTGATCCTTCAGAATATTCCCTCACACTCCTTTGGGTCACTCACAGTCACCCTGGCTCCCTACTTGGGTCTCCAGATTAATGAAGTGACTACGCTGGTAGCCAGCGTAGAGGAGGTGGACATTAGAAGACAGGTCCATAACATCTACATTATGTCACGCACACCACGGACAAGGAGATTGGTGATCAAGGAAGCCTATGATGGTCCCACGTATGCAGATATGAGTAGACTTGTTGGGAGAAGAGCTGAGCAGGCCAAAACTAACAAAAAGCTGACTGCCTATCTATAAGAGTTATGGAGTTAGCAATCTTCTGGTCCCTGACCAATGTCCAATGGCTTCTGGATCTAGTAGACAGTGGGGCTGAGTGCATCCTGTTGTTTGGGAACCCAGAGAAATGCTGGGGTCCTGCTTTGTATATAGATGGCTACGAGAATCATCGCACCAAGGTACCAGCATTCTTTGTGCATTTGGAAATAGGTCACCTGCTCCCTAAGGAACATAAGGTGTATGTGTTAGCAATATTAGGGTACATCTTAGGAGTTGATATACACTGTGAACTACAGCTCCAGACTACTGTGGAGGAATTCCACCTGCACATGTGCTCTGTGAAGGCTATGGCGAAGCCATGCAAGGGATGCCCCTTCACAGTATCAGTGCCCCAAAGGGTCATGGCTGGGAAGCTGTACCACCTTCCAGGTGCACATGAGAAATCAGCAGGAGAGTCAGGGGACTAGAAAAAGTGAGAATTAGCCAACTAGTGTGTAGTCCTTACAATTCACTGTGTGACTGCTTAAGAAACCTGATGGCTCCTGGAGGAAGATAGTAGGCAACCAGGAGCTAAATCAGGTCATTCCTCCATTGCATGCCATGGTGCCCTCTGTGGCAGACCTGATGGGTTGGTCCCCTTAATCAGGGACTAGATACTTGTTACTTTGTAGCAGATGTGACTAGTGCTTTCTTTTCTATTGACATAGCCCTTGACAGACCGGATAAGTTTGCTTTCTAGTAGCAATGTGGGTGAACTTTCATGTTGCTCCCACACGGATGTCTGCATAGCTTTGCCTTGTGTCATGGTTTGACAGCACTGGATTTGGCTCGGTGGCCAAAGCCACTGTCTGTGCAGATGTCCCAGTATTGCACTGATGATATTCTGCTTACTTGTAGTTCTCCTGCCGACCTCCAGGCAGCTGTACCAGCATTCCCAACACGTCTCAAAGCATTTTCTTGGGCAGTCATGAGGGCAAGCAGTAAGGCCTGGATCGTCAGTCAGATCCTTAGGGGTTATCTAGACAGCTGAGACAAAAATTATTCCCAAAGAATCATAGATAAGATTCAGGCCCAGCCTGTCCCTATCACAGGAAAGCAATTGCAGACCTTCATAGGGTTGCTCGTCTATTTGAGAGCTTCTGTGCCATATCTGGTCAGGCTGACAAAGAAAGGCAGTTCCTGGATCTGGTCCCCAGAAGCAGAAGTGATCTTTATGACGTAAAAAGGACCATAAAGATGTCTTAAGCCTTGTAGGCCTTTGACCCAGCCCAACAGTGTAAGCTATACATCCATGGTACCATGGATGGTCTTTGATGGGCGTTATTAACTATCTTATTAGTTAATAAGATTCTAGTCCCCTGATATTCACTGACAGAGAAACGGCTGGCTGCAGCTTATGCTGCTGTAATGGACATTGCAGGTATTACTAAGACAGCTCCTGTGGTCATCGAGATCTCTTATCCAGTAGCAAGATGGGTCTGGGATTGAGCTGCCAAGCTGAAGAGTGCTATTACCCAGACGCCCACACAGGCATAGCTGGGAGGGAAACTACAGCAGCACAGTACTTTGTCTACCAGTCCCCTGTGGGCAGAGCTACAAGAGATCCTGGGGCCAAGGATGTACATTTCACTGGAGGCCCAAGATTGCCCACTCTTAGAGGGGGTCGAACCAGAGAAGGGCCCTTATAGGCGGAGGGGGCTGCTTATTAGTAGCTTGTTGCTACGACTATCTTGCTGTGAACTGTCTTAGCTAGTTTTCTATTGTTGCTGAGACAAAATGCTCAACACACAAAGTTAAAGGGGGAAAAGACTTATTTAGCTCACTTTGTAAAGGTTTTAGTCCGTATTCAGCTGGCTCCAAGGCAGGATGGCACATGGCAGAAGGACATTACAGAGGAGAAACAGTTTGCGGCTCCCACATGGTGGCAAAAGCTACAAGGGACCTGAACAGTATCTTTCTGCTTCTTTTATCCTATCCAGACTACCTGGACTAGGGTAGTGCCAAAAGAAGCAGTGTACTGATTTAGTAGTCACACGCCCTTAATCATAGCGTCACACACTGTAGATTCCTCTGACGTCACGAAGCTTTGGAGGGGTCATCTAGGCCCAAACCATAATGTGGATTATGCGTGCAATGTTCCACACATCTTGCCAAGGGAACTCAGTGCAAGATTCAAGGGTGGATTATGAGGTGAAAACCCTTGAGTGGAGGGGTGTGTGGTGAGCGTACCCGAGATGACTGAGTTCAGTGTGCCAGAGTTGGCATATGTGAGGTAGCCCACACTTGTGCAATAAACTGTGACAAAAACAAAGGCAGAGGGTGGGAAAGAAGCTCGGATGGAAGTAGGAAATATAACAATAGGTGACCATGCATGGGGTAAAATAACTGTTGATTTCTGACTTACAACCTGCCACCAGATGCAGCTGAACAATTCCAATACATCAACTCACTTGCCACTGGCCAATCTGCCACCAGATGGGGTTTAAATGCCACTTACTGATTATTTGTTTGTTTGTTTTCTGTACTGGGAATCAAACTGAGGACTTTGCACTTGCCTGGCAACTGTAGCACCACTGAGATACATCCACAGCTCCTGATTGGGTTTTTGTTGTTGTTGATTTTTTGGTACTGGGGATTGAACTCAGGGCCTTGCACTTTCAAAGCAGGCATGGTACCACTGAGCTACATCCCCAGCCCCACTGGCTAGGTTTTTTTTTTTTTTTTTAAGTTTTTGGAGACAGGGTCTCGCTTTGTGGTTCAGGCTGGCCCTGAGCTCAGCCTCAAACTCACATCACAATCCTCCTGCCTCTGCCTCCCGAGTGCTGGGATTACAGGCGTGAGCCACCACGCCAGGGAATGTGGTATGTGGTACTGGTTGCTGCTGGGTGTGGGTCTCCATGCCCAGTATGGTATGTAGTTATTGAGGATCGAACCCGGGTCCTTGCACTTGCGAGACAGGCGCCGGAACCACTGAGCTAAATCCCCGGCCCTACCACTGGCTAGGTTTTGATGAGTCTGCAAACAATTGATTTATTGTGGTCTCTGCGCAGTCAAACCATTCGGCTAATGTTAATCTGTGTTTGCATCCACTTCTCAGCCCTAGCATTACTACCTCAGCTCCACCTCAGATCATCAGGCATTGGATTCTCATAAGGACCAGACAACCTACTTCCCTTACATGAGCAGTTCACAGTAGTTTAGTGCTCCAATGAGAATCTAATGCTGCCCCTGCTCTGAGAGGAGGTGGAGCTCAGGTGGTGATGCACGTCATGGAGAGTGGTTGTAAATACAGGTGATGCTTTGCTTGCTCACCTGTTGCACAGTTCCTAGTGTGTGGTCTGGTTCCTAATAGGCCATGGATTGATACTGGTCCATGGCCCAGTGGTAGAGGCCCTTGCTTTACAAAACAAAGTCTCAACATTTCCAGGAATATTGAAGCAGGGTGGCAAGGGTTTTTTTTGTTTGTTTGTTTTACAAAGGCCCAGATGATAATTACACCTGCCTGCTCTATCCTTAGGTTCCATGTCCTCATATTTAACTAAATGCTGTTGGGAAATACTTAGGGCAGGGCCAGAGATTTAGGTCAGTGTTTCGAGTAGTGCCTGCCTCGCAAGCATAAGGTCTTGAGCTCAGTTCCCCAGTACCAAAAAACAAAAAAGGAAAAAAGAAATCTTTGGGGGAAAGTTGTGTACTGAACACGTACAGACTATTTTTTGTCACCATTTCCTAATAATAGCTACTTACATAGCATTTATATTGCATTAGCAATTATAAGCAATCTAGTGAGTAAGGTATACAGGAGGTGTGCATAGGTTTTACGTAAACGCTTTACTATTTTGGATAATGAACTTGAACATGAGCAAATGCTGATACCCACAGGGGTTCCTAGAAACAATCCTCCAAGGACAGAGAGGGACAAATGTCTTTGAAGCTTTGTTAGCTACCCAGAGGTCTTTGTTCCCTCCCCTCCCTCCTTCTCTTTCCCCTTCTCCTCCTTCACAAACCTTTACAAATGTAAAAACCATTTTTAGCTCACAGATAACAGAATAGAGAGCAGGAAAAATCTGATCCAGTGGTCGTGGTTTGTTGACCCCTGTAGACAGGGTCACTCTCAGGTAGGGCCTGAGTCACCTGATTCACCTCTCTGGTCTCTGGCTGCAGCTCACTCCAGGTTCCTCCTCTTCTAGGTACTGAGTTTATTAGTTCTGAATACACATCGCTTTTCCCAGCATCCATGACTTGGTTTATTCTCTTCCTCTACATGAAGGCAACACCCAGCTATGCTGTAAGATTTACATTAAAAAGAAACTTCGAGGAATTTTCTCTATTTTCCCAGGGCACCACCTTCCCTTCCTTCCGTTCTGTTGAATTTGAAACAGGCAGATTCCGTATTTTGGTTAAACACTAAGATGAATTTTGGGGTCAGCCAGACCTGGGCTCAAATTGCAGCTCTGTCCTGGGGAAAGGTATGAACTGGCCTGCCTAAGCTTCAAGTTTCTCCTTTCCAAATGTAAAAGATAACCTGAAAATAAGATAATAACATCAAGCATGTAAAGAGCCTTGAACATAATTAATAATGAACATTCATTAAGGGTTAGTTTCATTATTTTGTCACTTTTTCATTCGTGTTTACTGAGTACTTTCATAAATTTTAGAAACATGTATCTACATCTTTTCTTTTTATATATTTATTTATTTTATTTTTTCATTTTTTAAATTTTTTTAGTTTTTTGAGACAGGGTCTCACTTTGTAGTTCAGGCTGGCACTGAACTCGTTATGTAGCCCAGGCTGGCCTTGAACTCACAGCAATCCTTCTGCCTCTGCCTCCCTAGTGTTGGATTACAGGCGTGAGCCACCACACTTCGCTTTTGTTTTGTTTCTGTGAGACCAGAGGTCAAACTTAGGACCTTGCATTTGCTAGGGGCAGCACTGAGCTACGTCCCTGGTCCCAAAATTGTTTTTTAAATGATCTGTTCTACCTGAATCCCACCACATGGGACTCCACCTCTACATTTATACTTTCTTTAAAAATGGTACCCAGGATTGAACCCAGAACCTCACACATGTTGGGCAAGTAGTCTATCAACAAACAACATTCCTATCCATATTTGCATCGTTTAAAACACCCTAAGTGGTATTTCAAAGGACCACAATAATCTATTGCTATTGAGCAAAGTATGGTAAAATTGATACTATATACACTAGTATGTTTGAATGCAAACACATACAAATTTTAGCAATGTGTAGCCATATCTTAAAGATGTTTGTATTAGGGATGGGGAATTATTTATTTATTTATTTATAAGGGCTGGGGATTTAACTCAGAGACACACTTGGCAAATGCAAGGTCCTGAGTTCGATCCCCAGTACCAGAAAAAAAAAAAAAAGATGCTTGTGTATCTTGCCTCAATAATCTCACCTAAAAATTAGTGCCAATGAGTGCATAAAGAGTTTTTATGCTTAAATATTTTCATTCCAAGATTGGTTTTTGCTTTTTATTTTCCACAATGAAAAGAATGGGAAACAATAAGGAAAAGTGTAAAGTGTCCAACAATGGATGAATAGTGAAGGAAATTATGGAACATTGTATTTTAATAGGAAAATGCCTAAGGAAAAAAAATTTCAGGTCAAGATATATTTACAGTCTTATTACAAGTTAATCATTCAATTTCTTCTAAAAATGCATTAGAACATGGTACTGTAATAGATCCCATTACAGACCTCCTTCTGGCCCTGTGGCATTTATCCCTACATTAGGCTGAACTAAACGGTTTATAAGGTAATGATAGAATAGGACTGGATAGAAAAACAAACAAAGATAGCCAGGAAAACTCTAAAAAGAGCAATGAAAGACAATGAACCTAACCAGATGTGAAAGTGCAATCTTTCAAAATTTAAGAATTAAAACAGTTTGATAGTGGTGCGTGAGCATAGTAAAGCAATAAAATAAAAACACAGAAATAAACACAATGTACATCAGAATTGTGTATATAGTCATGGTATATTCTTAGGTAAATACGGACTTCATTAAAAACCAGTATTAGAAAAGTGAGGCGGGTATCTTGACGTCTGGAAAAACATACAGCTTGATCTATACTTCATAATATAAATCAGGATAAACTCCCAATGGCTGAAACTGACGTTATAGAAACACTTGAAAACATGAACAAGCTCTTTTGCAGCTATGCAGTAAGAAATAGCCTTTTATGAAGGACTCAAAAGCTTGATAAATTTGACTATATAAAAACTAAAAATTTAAGCATTAAAAAAAGCCAAGGGGGGGAAAAAAAAAACAAATTGTAAACCGGGAATTCCTTAAATGGAAAGGGTTCATCTTAACCTCCCTCGTATATTAAAGGCCCCAAAAAGGACACAGGAGCTGGAGATGTAGCTCAGTGGTGGAGTGCTTGCCTAACAAGGTAAGGTATGCGTGCGCGCACGCGCGCGCGCACACACACACACACACACACACACACACACACACACACATTAACCACATCAAGGGAAGAATAGTAAAAGATGTAAAGTTGTATAGGTACTTCACCAAAAAAGAAATTCAAGTGGCTCTTACACACATGAAAAATCTTCAACCTCAAGTCATACTAATTGAACATAGTAATTTTCATTTTACATTACCAAGACCCAAAACTGTAGCAACAGACTTGTATCCCATGTGATACTTTCATGTGAATGTACAAGCTTATTTATTGTACTTCTTAGAATAGTAAAATACTGGAAATAACCCAAATATCCAGCACAAGAAGACTGGTTAATAAACCATATTATACCCACACATCATAAATAAATACATAAGAACAAGGAAGTTCTCTGTTCCTGATTTGGGCAGTGTCTAGCATATGTTAAAAGGAAAAGACAAACAAGACACAGAACAGTGTGCTACTCTTTTTTAAAAATAGCTCTATTGAAATATAAGTCACATACCCTATAATTCATCCATTTGAAGCTGATTTTAGCACATTATTAATTTTTTAAATTATGGAGAATATTAGGTTATATATAACATAAAATTTGCCATGTTAACCATTTTTTTACTGAATAGTTCAGTGATTATAAGAACATGCACAAGATTGTGTAACCAGCACCTTAATTTTTTCCCCAAAACTTTCATCACTTTTAATAGAAACTGTAATCATCAAGCATTAACTCTGTGTTCCCTCAACCTCTGGCCCTTGGTAACCTCTAGACTACTTCCTGTCTCCATGAATTTGTTTATCCTAGGTACATCTCATAAATGGAGTCAGTGCCTGGGGATGTAAGTCAGTGCTAGAGCACTTGTCTACATGCACAAGGTCTTCAGCTCAATTAATAGCACACACACACATGGACCCACGCAGTATTTGTCCTTTAGTGTCTGACTTATTTTACTTAGCATAACTTTCCCAAGATTCATCCTTATTGTTATACATTTCAGAACTTTATTCCTTTTTGTGACTGAATAATATTCCATTGCATGGAGAGATCACACTTATTTTATCCATTCATTTGTTGATGGACATTGAGTCTGTCTTCTTCTTTTTTTTTTTTTTGGCTACTGTATGTACTGTTGCAATTATATAACCTTGGTATTCAAATCTCTAAACATGAGAATACAAATCTTCTCAGTACCCTACTTTTACATAAAAACCATTCAAACAAATATATACTTTCTTATGGCTTGTACATCTGTATACACATGCACTGGGAGAATACATAAGACCGGGACAAAAGCAGTTGAAGTTAGGAGAGGAACAGGGTAGATATGGATGGAGATTTAAAACTTTTCATCAGGTATATCTTCTCATATTGTTTTAATTCTTGACAATGGTAAATATTTTCCCTAAGTACAAAGTCCAGATCTTTTGACATTCTTGAATTACTCTTGAATTATTTACAGCAAGGAATATATCAATAAAGTTAGAAACCTAGAAAGTACATGAGGAAGAGTGGAGGAGCTAAGTAGATGTGAAGAGCAAGTTATTTGCTCTCCAGTTAATGGACTATAAGTTCAAATTAAATAAAGAGCAATTTAATTTTGAGTCTTAAACATTTTAGCTTTTTTATTATTCTTGTTTTTACTTCACAGCTTTTTTAATTAGTGCATTCATCTCTGATGAAATCAATGAGTTTGATGAAATCTCTCTGAAATCAATGAGTTTCATTTTAGCAGATCTGTACATGCATACAATATATTTTGATTATTTTCACTCCCTATAACCCCTTTTGCCTTCCCTCCTTAGCTACCTAATGGATTCATTCAATAATGTTTGAGTTTTTCCATATACAGAAGACAGAAATGTTAAATAATACTGATAATTTTTCCCTTTCATGTGTACATTAGTGCAACAACCTTTGTAATCAACACATAGCATTGCCAATAACATCTTGCTATTTTTCAAGTTATAATATCTTCGGGTGGAAAATAAAAAACAACCTCCATGGGAAGATAGCAGTGATTAGAGAAAGTCAGTTACTCAAGGAAATAAATAAAACAAAAAGTACAGCTGAATTTTTCTGGTTTGGTCAGGACTAGACATCACTGTGGCAGAAATTAAACTCACACTGCCTTAAACTTCCTACCATAAAAGTGGGTTGCAGTGGCCAGGTACCAAAAAAATAGAGACTGGGAAACTAGTTTCTTATTGTAACCAGGAAACCTCCAAGCATGAAAGAAATGACTCATTTTTCATGAAAGGCATAGAAGGAAGAAGGCAAGATTAGCAATAACGTCATCCAATTACTTACCAAAAAGAAAAAGAAAGCAGCCCTCAACTCAGATCAGTACACATGCTCCTATTAAGGAGTATACAAAGGAGAAAATCGTTCATGGGAGTCAGATAGTGGAGTAAAGGAAATAACCCATAATCCTTAAACTCACAGTCCAAATTTGCAGTGGCACCTGGCTGAGCAGAGGCTACGCGAAGCTTGTTGGTGGGTCCCAGGAAAACTCCTTCTGTGGCTTTCTCTCACTGCCTAGTTTTTCTAGAACTCAACACACTTCCTCAGGGGACTAAAAAGCAAGCTCGTGGCCAGCGCAGTCAGCCCTGAGTATGTCAGGAGACGGGCAGGCTGCCAGCAGCCCCATTCCCTGCTGCAGGCCTTCCTGCCCGTAAGCAGATTTCAAAATAACATTTCTCACTCCAAAATATCTAGTGCTTTCTGACAGTTCTTGGATCTCTTGCAGGAGTTTTGAGACCCTACATTCCATGGAGAAACATTCAGAACATTAAGCCATTAAAATAAGCAAAACAAAGCAAATTAAAAACAAGAAAGAGCAGTCTGAACAGTGCTTTATTGTTCCTTAGACCCACCTGGCGATGACCCATTCGCGTCCCCGGATTCATCATTCTTCCACTCCCCTGACCAGGCCTGCAAGCTGTGCTTTTCTAGCCTGGGTAAATGTTTGATTATGACCTTGGGTTTTTATGAGGAAAAATGAAAAACATTTGATGCCGATGGTTTTCAATTACATTCCTAGCCACAGAGCTTCAGTTAAAACTTTTGAATGAGCTCTTCTTCAGGAACGTTAAACATGACCTCCGCAGCTGGCCAAGGCAAAGCTCAGAAGCCATTCCCCACAGGCCTAGATCTGGCTGCAGGGCCAGGAGCTAAAAGAGATGGTGCCCTACCCAAAGCAGGTGGCCAGTTCTCTTCCTCTGGGCTCGACCCCTTCCCCAGACTGCATTGCTTTTTAAGCCTCTGTGACCTCCACTTGGAGGATGAAGTTGGAAGTGGGAGGTAACTGTTCCACAGATAGGGTGGAGAGTGGCGGAGAGCGAGGGAGCAGAGCTGTGCGGGGGCTTTCCTCTCTGTTGAAAAGTCATCTTGGAAAAAATGCTAGGCTCTTAATTCCTCAAGGTGCAGTTAGTACAGTTCATTTCTCTCCTCTTATACTCATAATTATTCTAGCACTTGATGAATTAAAAAAAAATCATTGCAAGCACTCAAATAATCTGACTTATTGTAATTATCTTTTACTGTAACTTAAGAGAGTTGCTAGCAGATTATTTTAAAAAAGATACTCTACTTTGATGGTGGGGCAGCTTTGTACTTTTTCCTCAAGAAGCAACAGGAAAAAAACAATTTTTTTTTTTGCATAGGAAATATTTCAAATGCTGATATGTAAAGTAGTTTTTTATTAATGAAAAAGGAGGGTGGGATATAAATTTACTAATCTGCTTTTTATAAAGCCATTTATGACTGAGTGGAGCAATTCTATGGAGGTTTTATCTTATTTATGATTTTCTCAATTTTCCAAATTTTCTACTATGACATTGCTTTTTAAAATAACTTTAAAAAAAAAACACAACTAATTTCAAGGAACACTGATCCTCCCATCCCATAAGCACAATTCTCTTGACTGCTTTGGTGTTTATCACAATGTCTTCAAATATTTCTGATTTTGTAGTTTCGGGCTCTATAGTGTGTGTGGACTTCCCTTTCTAGTGAAGAGTCAGGTTCTGTTGACTACCAAGTGGTGCCTTGCACATATTCTTCATATATAGAAAAACAATATTTTTGGTCTTTTTTTTTTTCTCTTGTAGACATACTTATTTTTATTACTATATTCTTGGCCTTAAAATTTGGAAAACAGTGAATTTCTACTGGGTGCTTTGGAAACGTGAGTAGTTCATTCATATACCTTAGTTTTATTTGAAGACAGAGTTTAAGAGAGCTTTTGGGTGGCCTGTCCTCCTGGAACACTGTAGAATGATTAGACATAGACTGAGCCTAAGTGACAAGTTGATTCTGAAACTTGGATTCTTCATCTGTCAAGTGATGAGGTGGAGCTGGGTTCTGTGAGGTCCTGCTGTCCCTAGTGACTAGGAAAGGAGAGAGGGAAAGGGTGCATTCCAAAGCCTTCCTTCTGCCTACCTTCTCTTTTCCCTCAGAGAGCTTTACTAAAACCTTCTCAGCAGAGGTCAAGGGAGGGGCAACGTGTCCGTGGGTGGTGTGGTGGCTTCAGAGGAAGTAGCATGGAAACATCTTGCTCATTTATTTTCATCTAATTTTAAATGTAAAATTATTATTTTCATAGAGTTCCAGTGAGATCTCTCTCTTTCTCTCCGTGTCTCTTTGTGTCTTTCTTTCCCTATCTCTCTCTTTGCCTGAGGATGGAACACAACACTAATGGTCTACCACTGAGGTGGGTTTTTTTTCTGATGTTTTTAGCTTTTTTTCCCAGTACTGGGGATTGCACTCAGGACCTTGTGCTTGTGAGGCAGCTGTAGTGCCACTGAACTAAATCCGTGGCTCCCACCACTGAGGTAACACCAGCCCCCTATGATCTTCTTAATAAGCATTGCTGGCTTAAGGTAGTTTGGAAGGAACGAAGTTGTGAGCAGGGAAGATCCCAAAGCTGATCCTTAATGATAGTTAACTTCTCAGCAATGTTTCACATATCTTATTGGTTAGACACTTGTTAATATTGTGATGAAAAACTATTAAGTAAGGAGTGGAAAAAGCTAGACCTTAACACAACCAGGAGTAGGTATCCAAAGGATCTAGGCCTTGCTTGACTGCTTGTGCGTTTTGAGGCAAGGTGTTACTATGTAGTTTAGGTTGGTTTGGAACTCATGCCAATCCTCTTGCCTCAGCCTTCCAAGTGCTGAAATTATAGGTGTGTACCACTATGCTTGGCTTGTATAGGACATTTTAAGGTGCTCACAGTATGGTTGTTCTTCCACTAATCAGCATTCCATAGTCCACTTTCTGTTGCTATAAAAAAATATCTGAAGCAAGTTTATCTATAAAGGAAAAAGGTTTGGTGCTAGGAGGTGTAGCTCAGCAGTAGAGTGCTTGTCTAGCATGTGTGAGTCTCTGGATTCCATCCTTAGCACTATAATTAAAAATAAAAAATAAAAAAGAAGGAAGGAAACAAGGAAGGGAAGAGGGGCTTAGTTAGCTCGTAGTTCTGAAGATTTCAGAGGGTGGTGTCAGTATGTTTGGCTTTTGGTGAAGATCTTTTAGCCACATTGCAATATGGCTGTTGACATTGTGGTGCAAGCGTGCATGGGCAAGAGAGATTACATGGTGAGGCAAGAAGCCAGAAATTTGGGGGCCAGCTTTTTTTGTCTTCCTTCCTTCCTTTATAATTTTCATTTATGTTTAAAACTGACACATATATACATATTTGTGAATACCATGTGATGCTTCAACACATGTATTTTATAAATTGCTTTTTTAAAAAAAACTTCATCTCATGGAAATTAAGCAGGGTCCCATAAGAATTACATTAATCCCCTTCTGCTAGGTGTGGTGGCACATATGTGTGATTCTAGCACTCGAGAGGCTGAGGCAGGAGGATGGCAATGAGTTTGAGGCCAGCCTGGGCTACACAGTGAGTTCAAAACCAGCCTGAACTATATAGCAAAACTTTGTCTTAAAAAAAATTTACATTAATCCCCTTCTAAGATTGTAACCCCAGTGTGCTAATTACCTTGCACTAAGCCCCACCTCTTGACAATTACACTCAACATTTTCACACTAAAAACCAGGCTTCCAATATATGAACCCTTGGAGGACATACTCAAGCCATTGCACAGTGGTGTGGTCCAACCTCCTATCACAGCTCCTCAAATGTTCTTCACTGTATTCTGAACTTGTACATCTTTGTAAATTTTTGTTAGTTTTTTGAGGCAGGGTCTTGCGATGTAATTCAGGCTGTCCTTAAATTCACCATGTAGCCCAAGCTGGCCTCAAACTCACAGCAGTCTTCCTGCCTTCAACCTCCCGAGATCTTTGAGAAACACAGGAGGCAGATGATATACATTTCCAAAACAGCCAGTGTAAATTCATGTTTTTCCAAATTTTAAAACCAAGAATATATTTTTAAAAATATATCAGGAATACATAACATGGGATATAGTTAACTAGACTTAAATAGGGGTTATATGGGTGCATGACTACACCTGGCCAGAACTAAGTTATCTTTGGATGACTTTGTTCTGCCATTCAGCTTAATAGTGTTGTTGGACTCAGTTAATATTATCCCTTGTTTCTAAGTTAATAAGTACATTTGTTAAATTTGCATTTTTTCATAGTTACATTTGCATTATTAGGTAGAACACAAAATTCACAGAAATGGATCAATGACTCACAAGTAGTTTATTGAAAAACAATGATAAAAATAATGACATAAAGGCTCCAATTTAAAAATAATGTCATAAATATAATCCACAAGGCTCTCATCTAATTTTTACTATGACTGTAAATGCTGATATGAGTGAATCTGCTTGTGATAATTTCTGACAAGTAGCTGAAAAAGGAAAGTTTAAACTGAAAATATAATGACTAATATCTGAAAATCAAATTTTTATTAGATCCATGATCTCTTTACCCCGCCCCCATTATCTGTTGTGTAACTATTACATAGTAGGATGAAGACACTGAAACTTCTGTCATTTCAAATTGCTGCAGTGACCATTGTGGTAAATTCATTGTGTTCACTTAGAATAAGCATAAAACGTGCTTATGCAAATTATTAGTTTTGCACCCAAAGACAGAGAACAGAGCAGCGAAAAAGTTATGACTCAAAGTTGTCCTTCCGGTGGCAAACACATACATAAATCACATTCTTTCTAGAAGTTTGTAAATGCAAATGCAAAACTGCTGATATTATCATATTTAAAGAAAAAGCAGAAATAGCTATTGGCATAAATAATACCACACACTAGGCTGATATCTTGCTTTACAGTGAGGTGAAACCACAAGAGTGCCGAGTATGACTCAGCACTTAGCAACCATGTCACACACGTACGAAGAGGAAGGCTTGGGTGACAGCTTGTTCTGATTATAACCAAGAAATCCTGCTACATGAGAGGAGATGTTCTGTTCACTAGCCGAGATGTAGGCTGCAAAGTGAGAAGTGTACCTGGATAATATGTGGGTTGATCTCTAGGTAGAGTTAACCATTTACACAATAGATTCAACTTGTTTGCAATCCACATCCTGCTACATCTCCAGAAAATAATTCATAGGAAACTGACCAACCTCCTGACTTTGGTCGATTGTTGCAAGGAAAGTGAAATCTGTAAATCATATTATTAAATTATGTGCTTTTCCAGCATCATGAGTGAAGAAATGTGCAGTATAATAAAGTTGTGTGCGTGTGTGTGTGTGTGTGTGTGTGTGTGTGTGTGTGTGTGCAGTTGTACCATGGATCAAACTTGGGGCCTTGTACTTGGAAGGCAGGTGCCAGAACCACTGAGCTAAATCTCTGGCCCAGTTTAATAAGTTCTAAGACTCCCAGTGGGTGCCCGAAACTGTGGCTAATACAGAACCCTATGGATACTATGCTTTCTCCTATACAAACACATCTTTGATCAAGTTTGATTTATAAATTAGGCATAATAAGAGACCAGTGATTAACAATAAAATAAAAGAATTATAACAATATTCTGTAATAAATTAAATGGCTGTGGTCTGTCTCTCAAAATATCTTATTACATTGTACTCATTCTTCTTGTGAGGCTACAAGATGAGAAAATAATGAGATGAGGAGGGGTGAATGACATAGACATTGTGAAGCAGTTTCAGCTGCCACTGTGGCCATGAGTCAGAAGATGCTTTGTCCACTTCAGGTGATCTTCATGTTCAGGCCATGGGTAAGTGGAACTGAGGAAAGTGGAACTGTGTATACTGAAAAAGAAGAGTGCTTTTTCATATAGTAATATGCTGTCCAGTGAGGGCAAAGATGCCCAGAATTTGGGAAATAAGGAATGAGACTAAAAAATTCTTTGATACAGTAATAATGCTGGTAGGCTACTTCAGTAACTTTAAATGTTCACATGGCATACCTCAGTCAAGTGCTGAACTTGTCCTTTGAGGACCAGTCCGTGTTTACTAACTTTACAACACTCTGAATGCCAGGCTTGGAGTGGGCCAGAGGAATGCTCAATGCCAGAGCTCACCTAAATGACAGGTCTTTGAGAGACCCAGGATGCAGATGAGGTACATTTCCAAAACAGCCAGTGTAAATTCATGTTTTTCCAAATTTTAAAACCAAGAATATAATTTTTTTTAATATATCAGGAATACAAAACATGAGATATGGTCAAAATCCCAGCACTCAGGAGGCTGAGGTAGGAAGATCACTGTGAGTTCAAGATCAACCTTGGCTACATAGTGAGTGCAAGCCCAGATAAAACTGCATAGTAAGACCTTGTCTCAAAAGAACAACAACAATAACCCAAAAAAGTCATAAATAATGTAAATACCTAGCGGAGTGAGCCAAAACGACAATGTACCTATAGTGGGTAAATGACTACGGTGGGGTGAGAGGCATGCCTCTGTGAAATAGAGAAATCCACCATAGAAGGAGGGCCAAGCTCAGGTGGCTGCAGTACCATGAGTGACCCAGGCCAGACATAGAAGGGCTGGCCAGCCAACCCACTGACCTAGGAGAAGTAGTAAATTATTCATCTTGCTTGCTTAATCCATTAAGAGGTTTTTTTTGTTTTGTTTTGTTTTTTTTGAGACAGAGTCTCACATTGTAGTTCAGGCTGGCCCCAAAATTGTTATGTAACCCGGGCAAGCCTCCAACTCACAGCAATCCTCCTGCCTCCGCCCCTCAAGTGCTGGGATTACAGATGTGAGCCACTATGCCCAGCATAGTGCTATGTGGTTACCAGGAATTGAACTTGAGACCTTGCACTTGCCAGGCAGACACCAGAACCACTGAGCAAAATCCCCAGCTCACTTAATCCACTAAATTTTGAGGTGAGCTGTTTCTCAGAAATAGACAACTGAAACAGTGAATTAGGATAGTGACAACTGGGACCAAAGCTGCTTTAAATTCAGTCAGATATGGATTCAACCTAATTCATTAATTTACTACCTTATGGTGTTGTTACGTTAATGAAGAGCTTACCAGTTTACAAGTACTGCGCTAAGCGGATGGTGAAGATCTGATTCACTGTTTTGGGGGTTGTTTTAGTCTTTGAAACAGGGTCTCACTGTGTAGTCTAGGCTGGCTTCAAACTCATGGCGATCATCCTGCCTCAGCTTCCAAAGTGCTGGGATTAGTCATGTACCACCATGCCTAGCTGTTTCACATCTTTTAATTCATATTCAAATAGTATTGAAGTATTAGTATGTATGTGTGTGAATATATATATTTGTAGGCAATGTTGAAGCCTGGCTAAGCAGAGGGCGCTGCATCACAGTCCAGTAGTTCACTATAGGACAACATTAGGGCGTTGCACACAAAACTCACCATGTGCGTGAGCACCGTGAGTGACTAGCTTGCATCACCTGATCATCACCCCCATGTCCTGACTCTCCAGGCCTCAGCCAATAGATGGGTTACCCATAGGCTTTTTCCTATGCCTACCCCCAATTACCTGTATATAAACTACGCTCCTGCTCAATAAAGATGCAAGTGATTCTCTGAAATCATCCCCAGGTTCTGTGTCCTACCTCTGTGCCTTACCCTCCCAGTCCAGGTCAAGAAACCTGCACACAACCAACCACAAAATTACCAGCACACAAGAACCACATACTTTGGGTTTTTGATACAGGGTCACACTAAGTAGTTCTGGTTGGCCTCAAATTTGTGATGATCATCCTGCGTCAGCTTTCTGAGTGCTGAGATTACAGACATGCACCACCATGCCCAGCTGGAAGTATTATAACTAGTAATAACCACCAAAAGATACATAAATAACACTAAAATACATGATGGCTTCTGAACTTTTACAATACTCCTCTTGTTGCAAATGCTCCTGCAATTGTTATTATTATGTGCCATTATTGATGTACATCTGCTACAGTTTGGGTCTGAAATGTCCCTCAAAGTCCTACTATGGGTTGAAGGCTTGGTCACCAGCCTGGGGATGTGGTGGTAACTTTAAGAGGCTGGGCCTATAAGGAGAAAGTGATGTCACTGAGGGTATGCTCTTGGCGGCAATAGTGGGACCTTGGCCTTGCCTGTCTCTTTGCCACGTGGTTACCATGAAGCCAACAGGCTTCATTTTGCCACACCCTTCTGTCATAATGTATTATGCTGCCATAGGCCCAAAGACAGTGCAGACAAGTGCTCATGGACTGAAACCATGATCCTCTGAAACCATGAACCAAAATAACCCTTTCCTCCTTAAAGTTGATTATCTCCGTTATTTTGTCATAGTAATGGAAAACTGATTAAAATAATTTCCATGCTAAATTATAAACATTGATAGGGCTGGCTGTGCCTCCCACGGATGTGTATGCCCTCCAAAGTTACATGTTAAGTGACTACATGTTTGTAACATCGTAGTTGCTTCTGTGGTATGTGACTACTATCTTGGGAGAAAAAATAAGAGACTTCTCTACAAAAGAGAATACAATAGGTTCTTGACTACCTTTCACACAGTCCAAAATACTGTGCTTAGTTAAATACCCACTTAACTGAGTAGCCAGCCCAGTCAACAAATTTCTGTTTTCATCAGAGAAATACTAATTTATTAAGTAATTGTTTCCCTTTTTGGCAGGGAGCTATATTCTAACAATTCATAATGATGCATAATAATGCAATTCAGTATGATACATTCTATACTTCTATGTCTTATCCAGTTTATGTAAGAAATATTTCAAATTTTGAAAGGTAAAAAATTCTTTCTCTAAAATTATATTAAAATGCTAATGAAAAACTGAAAAACAATAGAATTTTAAATCAGATTGACACTGTATGTCATGCTGTTTTGCTTTTAATGCAGCAAGATGTTTGGTGCTTTCAATAAACGCAGAGTACACAGTGACAACAGATGTAATAAGCACAGAAAATACAAAGATTCATTTTGTCACTGTGAGTTTGAGATTGTAAACAAATTAAAAGAACACCGTACTTGTCTCCTGAGAAGGCAACAGTAACACTTTGTTTATTCGTATAAACAGCTGCATTCCTATCCCAAGGAAAATGAAATTAAAATTGAAATATAATAAAAAACAACTCAAATTGATTCTTCACTTTATGCCAATACATGTGGACATGTATATTTAGCTATAAGCACAACTCATGAAGCAGCTACAAGATTTGGGAGTCAAGGATGCACAAAAGCCTATGCAAAATAAATGTTGTTTTATGGGCTCCCCAACAGTTGCTAATAATGCAGCAATAAAAAAATAGAGATGTCCCCGGCCCTAAGGAGATCAGAGTATGAAAAATACAAGCAGAGATGTCTGAGGTGTTCACAAACTATGTTAGAAAAATTAAGTTTTATCCTGTTCTGAAAGATCATTTCCTAAATAATAGACTAATTGACAAAAGGTTTATATTTTCTATTATCATTCCTATATTAAATTATATAACTTCATATAATTTGTACAGTTGATGTAGATTTTCAGGTTCCTTCCTATGTTTCAGAATTTTTTTCCCAATGTTGGGAACTGAACCCAGGACCTTTGCACTGAGTTACATCCCTAGTGCCTTTCAAAAATTTTTATTTTGAGACAAGACCTCCCTCAGTCACTAAGTTGTTGAGGCCTGGCTCAAACTTGGGATACTCCTGTCTCAGTCACACAGAGTCCTGGGATTATACATGTGTGCCACCAGGTCTAGCTCAAAAAAACATATTTTTAAAATTGAAATCTTTATTGGTACATTACATATACACATCATGATTGCACTCAACAATAGGAATTTGTACCAGTATATGACACAACTTAATTCTCATTTTTTCCCATACCCCACCCACCCTACCACCCCCACCCCCTACATATATAAATTTTGTTTCTTTTCTTTGTTGTTATAATCTCATTATTTTTCCCCTTCACCCCATTTACCTCGGAGTATTTTCTATTTCACAATATATAACATACAATTCTAGGACTCATTTACATCTTTATTTTCTCATACCAAAGAAAAGATATGATATTTACACACCTGTGACCTATTTATTCACTTATGAGGATGTCCTCAAGGTATGTTCATTTAAGTATAAATGATTCAAACTTATTATTTTTTATGGCAGAGTAATACTCCATTCTGTAGAAGAATCACAACTTTTTTATCCATTCTCCAGTTGATGGACATTCTGGGTGTCTCCAAGATTTAGAAATCACAAACTGAGCTGCTATAAACATGGGTGCACACATGTCAGTGTGATATGAATCTTTTATCAAAAAAACTTAACAAAAGAAGTACATCTTTGTAGAATAAGCTTAAAGTCTATTTCTCACTCCAGTTATGGGGAAAAGGCCCCAGAAGGGGCCTCCAGCACTCATATCTCTTGGTATTCATCCCATGTATAGCCCCCTCTCCTTGAGTGACCTTCATCAGACCCACAGAATATGGCAAAGGGGATGAGGTGTCATGCCTGTGCTTATGTTTCATCATGTGACTCCACTTTGCTAACAGGTTCTCTGAAGTTGCTGTCTTTCCTTTTGCTGGCTTTGAAGATGCAAACTGCTATGACTCCTACAACCACAAAGAATTAAATGCTGCCAACAATCATGGAAAGGTAAAAAACAGCGCTTCTGCAGCCAAACTGCTCTTTAAAGGCTACTTACATATCTTGATTGCAGCTAAGCACTGTCCAGATTTCTCACCCACACAAACTACAAGACCATAAAAGTATGCCGTAAGCCAGTAAATATGTGATAACTTGTTATGCAGCAACAGGAAACTAATTCAGACTTTTGTACCTTCATGTGGGATACTATTGTAATATATATGTAAAAAATGGGAAAGTGGCTTTGGAATTTGATAGCCAAAAACTTTAAGGAGCATGACGGAGAAGGCCTAAGTCACACTGCACAAATGTTAGTTAGAAATCTGGACTCCGAGGATGATGCTCGTGATGGCTCAAAAGGAAGTGAGGCAGATGTTACTGGACACCGCAGGCGGCATGATTCCTATGGGGCGGAAGGGAGCGGAGTGAAATTGTCTCCTGCAGTGATGAAGAGAGCTTGTCAGTTGTAAATCCGGATCTAGTCATGTACCCAACAAGGACATTTTGGTCTGTGACAGACCACAGATGGGAGAACGATCGCATGCTACAGTAAACTTTGAAATTAAAATAATTCATTACAATAAAAGACACATTACCATTAATCCTCCCTCAAAACACTTCCGCTCACTTTGAACACATCCCATCCTTCTTGCACTTTCTGGAGCAGTTCTGGAAATCCTCTTTCACAAGGATATTTACCTGGGTTGTGTTGGCTGCCTCGATGTCTGAAGTCATTTCAAAATGTTTACCTTTCACAATTATTTTGCCTGTGGGCAAGAGCTGCATGGTGCCAGAGCCAGGGAACAAGATGGATGAGGACCTACCATAACGTCTTTACAAGCCCGCATTTCTGCTTGTTGGCACTCATACTTGCAGTCACTGTATTTTTAACTACATCTCATAAAGACAATCAAAGGGGATTTCCAGAACTGCTTTAGGTAGTAGAAGGAATGATGGGATAAGTGTGTTTAGGGCGAGGGAGTGTACTCTGAGGAAAATTAATACCATGTGTCATTTAACTTAATAATTTTTAAAATTTAAGCCTTCACCATATATTGCAAATGCACCTTATACCTAATAGTGATCTTATAAGATTATAATGAAGCTAAAATTTTTCTAATGTTTGTCTAATGTCACAGTGGCAGTGGTTCTCTTGGATTTGTGGTGCTACTAGTAAAAATGAACTTACTTCCCTGGAAGCTGGAGAGAAGTATAGCACAAACCAAGGCCTCTAGCACAGGCAGGAAGGCTGCAAGTTTGAGGCCAGCTGGACAACTCTGTGAGACTTTGTCTCAAAACATAAAAAGAGGTCAGGAATGGTGGTGCGCACTTGTAAACCCCAGCACTCTGGGAGAGTAGGGCAAGAAGATTGCAATTTGAGCCCAGATTGGGCAACTTTTTTAAAAAATTAATTTTAGGGAGGAGCGCCCAGGGACTGAGGTTAGCAGCAGGCGGCTCGGGAAACGGCGACTGTGCCACTGAATCTGCACCGGGTTTGGAG